>CAUYLG010054815.1:0-62315 GCA_963573385.1 Cacajao melanocephalus
AGCGCCGTGCCGAGGCGCTGGCAAAACAGCCGCGCCAGCCAAAAAAGTCACACTGGCGACCTGTGTGGCTCCTCCGCCGGGAATCTCCCAGTCTGTGGGCAACAAAAATTCATCTGAAAGTGCAGCGTCCACTCGCTCTCTGCCCTTTCATTGGGAGCTACAATCCTGAGCTGTTATTAATCGGCCATCTTGGATCTCTCCATGTTTTTCTTATATTAGGAGGACCTGTCTATCTTTTAGTAAAAAATTATAAACATTAAAGCAAGATCAAAACTAAAGTCAGGACTCTAGTTAATGAATCTGGAAATAAAGGTCATATAGTACTTTGAGGATAAACTTGTAATTTAAAAAAATAAGAACAAAAACAGCACACTGCTTGTTTAAAGAGACTTCCAGGTGCTGCTGTACCTTTAGAAGTTTTGATTATCTCATAAGTACCTACTAACTACAATAGTCACTGTTCCCAAAGTGCTTCTAGTGCGCACATGAATAGATTATGAAATATACAAGGCTCAAATGATGTGTCAAATACATGGTCCAGATAAGTAGTATAGGAGTTTTGAGGAAGCAGGATTCACTTCAAATTAGGATGATCTGGAGTAATTTAAATGATAGATGGACTTGTTTGGCAAATGAGGTAACAGAGGTATTTCTGAATTTGTATAAAGAGAATTTAGGTAACAGCAGCTAGCTACAAAAGTTTGAAGAAATGCATAGACCTGCTAGAGTGGAATATTAGTAGGTCCACTTTAAGAAAGCAAAAGGAAGAATGTGGTTTTAATACCTAGGCAGAGAGCCAATAATCAGTAGAGTCTTGAGCATGAATTTTTACTCAGAAACAAATGACTGACCTGGTATTTTTTGCTATTGTTCCCTTAGTTTTGTTTTTGTTTTCTAAGATGTTGTCGTTAACTAGAATAGGGAGGGGATGATTACCAATCCCATTACTTTGAAAGGCACAAAAGAAACATATGAGATAGACAAAAAATACAGATTTATTTTGATGACGTCAAAGCAGTTCTACATTTAAAAGGCATTATACTTTAATGTTTTAATGTATCACTTTTTATATAAGTAACAATTTTCCTTTGAAATGAAGATGCAGTTTAGCTCATTGGATTTGTGAGTAAAACCGACACTTTCAGGTCCTTTAAGCAAAAAACTGTAGGCTGTATTAAAACTTATTAGTCTATTGATAGCATAGTCTCTGGTCTGACTTGCCAATAACTTTAATAATGAAGAAGAGAATATTTAGAAAAATGATGTGATAGCAGTAGAAAAGAAGTAGTGTGGTTTTTCTCTAAATGCTTCAAAATAGAGCTCTTCCCACTGACTGAGACCTCTGCTTGTGAGGAACAAGATCTACCAGCCACTCTGTGGTCTCCTTTGATACTTAGAACAGCCCAAAATAACTCATTCAATTTATTAGGTGACTTCATTTCAGAAATCATGCGTTCCACTGAAATCTGAAAGCAGAGAAGTCTGGAACTGGCTTTATAAAGAGATGAAATGGTTTATGCAAGAATAGCTCAAACAAAATGCAGGGAGTTTTCTTGGATTCTTTGTGCTTTCATTGGCAGTGATGCATGGATAGCTTGGGGGCATATCTTCCTAGAGCTGATCAACAAGTGGGAATCTTTAGCAAATTGTCTCAAGTCATGATCAGTGATTTGGGATGCAATGATATTTTTATCAAGGCAAGTCAATGACTGTTTAATACAACCTATTGATAGTATATACAAAGTATAGCATCAGATGTGTTCGAGTGTAAATCTGTGTTTACTGTTCCTTCTTTACAACAGACACCTACATATTCCTCCTGTATGCTTGTTTCCTCCTTGTTGCATTTCAGAGTGAACTTGATGTTTTTTGAGTCCACAGTCTGTAAAACTCAGCCAACATACAGAAAAATATACTGCTGCTAGAATTTCTTTCCAAGATCATGAAACTGCTCTGATGTTTTACTTGAGAGAAGCCTTTACACCATTTCCACAGTTGGATTTGATTAAACAAACAGGTTGTGCATTGGTAATGAAGCATGTGCATGAAAAACACAAAGTACCCAATTACCTTTGTGCTCATTGTAAGCCTGTTAACATCTCAAATATCTCCTGAGATCCACTGCCCTTTTAACTAAAAGTAAAGCCATCTGTCTCCCCTGGGATGGCTGGGGTGGCTGAAGTAGCGGAATGTTGGCTTTTGAGCTAAATGCCTCTCCTGCTAGCTAGTTTAGCTATTGATTGTGCTTTAGCTTATGACTACTTTGCCCTGAGACTTCTCTCAAGGATTATAATCTAACATTTATTCAGCACGGCCAATGCCTTTAGTCCTCAGGGTTTCCTTTCTGATTGACCTTATGTTGCCCTCAAGAAACTAACAGAGTATAGGCACCAGGGATATTAATACTATCCCTAGGTTAAATATTCTTCTATTCCGTTTATGCAGCTGATCTCCTACAGTAAGAGACATGAAACCTTTAATAATTTATAGTTTCTTTAAAATTATAAAAATGTCTTAATCAGATTTAACAAAATTCACAATGCAAAAGAATGTAGAATAAAGCTAAATCCCAAGACTTCCAGTATGAACATGAAAGAAAAGTAACTTTTCTCTTTTTCTGCATTTCATACAAAAGCAATAAGGTAAACAGAACAACAACAAGAAACCCTCTCTATTTTCATTGGAAGTGAAGGCATATATCAATCACAGGCTGTATGACTCTCATAGAAGCCATGTGAAATGAAGTGCAATAGAAGCCTCCAATGGGAAAGTGAACAGAATGACAGCACAACTCCCAGGGAAATGCCAGTAAAATTACACTCATGAAGGCATAATGCAAAGGCAGAGTTGGAAAAAATTTTTATTTTCCTCAAACAAGAGTTGCAGGATCTAGACAGAATAGATAGCTATCAGGCAGATGCTGTATAGAAACAAAAGTTGCAACAAAGCCCCACAGAGAACAACAATCCAGAGAGGCAAATTTTAGAAAAGGCAACAAATCATGTAATCTTTGAAGGAAATTTCTACAAATAACTGGGCCTGGAAATCTAATACATTCCTTGGTGAACCATATAAAAGTTGAAAAGAATCAATATAAAAATACTATTGGAAACCTTTGCTAGGATAATGGTGTCATAAAACAGAAAATTCAGAAGAGCCTATCATAACTTTGAATGATCAAAATCCTGAGAATATAATTCTGGAAAAATAATTTTTAAATTATTTTAAAAACATTAATTTACATCTTTAAAAGGGGAATTGTATGAGAAACATACAAAAGCGTGACATAATACTTCATAGGCCAATTTACACAATAAAATATACAATGGTAACATATTTTTGCAAGCATAAACACTAGGATTTACTAATGACAGTCACATACATGTAAGAGTTATGAGCACACAAATTGTATTCATACAGAAATACATCAAACAGTAAAATCTGTAAATGCATATCACTATGGTCAGTTGCTGTGGGCACCCAGCTTGATAACAAGTCATCTGAAATGCCATGGCAGACAACCTAAGTTTTTTGACAAGATCTATGGAAAACCACAGTAAGGGACCACTGCATATACAGTCACCAAAAGAGCTGAGATCTTGAGAAACTTCTATCTTTTACAAATGCACATCTACAAATAGGCCATTTCTCCATTTGTTTAGGAAGCTTCAGTGCTTTTACTTTGAGAACCAGAGGAGCTGATGGTGTAATTCTCATTGCTAGGCTGAAAGCCTCAGGACTTAGAAAGTCTAAAGGCCAGCTGGCTTGAAGTTCTAATGTCCAAGGTGACATAAGAAAGGTCACCTGGGAGTGGTGGCTCACGCCCGTAATCCTAGCACTGTGGGAGGCTGAGGCGGGCAGATCACCTGAGGTCGAGAGTTCAAGACCAGCCTGACAAACATGGAGAAACCCCTTCCGTACTTAAAAAATAAATAAAGAAATAAAAAGTAGCCGGGTGTGGTGGCACATGCCTGCCTGTAATCCCAGCTATTCGGGATGCTGAGGCAGGAGAATTGCCTGAACCTGGGAGGTGGAGGTTGCGGTGAGCTGAGATTGTGCCATTGCACTCTAGTCTGGGCAGCAATAGTGAAACTCCATCTCAAAAAAAGAAAAAGAAAGCTCTGTCCCACCTCTCAGAAAGAGACCAATTCACCTCTGTATTTGATCTCCCCAGAGCCCAGCTGATTGGATGATAACTACTAATATTGTGGGCAGATCTTCCCCACCAGGTCCAGTGAGATTTGCACGCTGATCTCTTCTGGAAACACCCACACAGATCCAAAAATAATGCTTTACCAGGTTTCTATGTATTACTTACTCCAGTCAAGTTGACACTTACAACTAAGTCTACAAATCTACCCCTGGTCAACTTGGCACCCGTAAGCATCCTCTTAAACCATACTTCATTTCCAAATAAAGACAATAAGAAGGTAATAGTTACAGTTAACATGAAACAACTATCTTGTTTTTGGGATTTTCAGAATTTTTCTTTTATAAATCAGGGACTTTAAATGTTAGATATTTAGACCTGAGGAATTTTGATATTTCAGGATTTCAACATCAAGGATTAAGGCATTTGGATTGAGTCTTTGGAGATTATGATCCAAAGCGCAAAATTCAGACCAAACATTTTACCATAACTTTAAAAAAGTAACTAAATAATGATTTCAATAAAAACATGCAGAAAAATTTGAAATGCAAGAACTCAGGTGAGGCAACATTAGTTTATTAAAATTCAATTTTAGAACACAACGTAAAAATAAAACAAGTATAAAACAAAAACAAGTTTGAATAGACAATGTGGAAAACACTGTAACTGACATGGAATTTGAAATAGAAAAAAAATGAGAATGAAAAACCGGTGAAATAGGATTAGAAAATGGTAAACAAATAAATAGTAAGCAAAAATAGTCAATATTTGCATAATTGAAGTTTCCTTTAATAAGAAAAAGAAAATATTTCAACATATTTAAAATGATTAGAAGGACATAAAACATTTAAGGAAAGCATTGTGTTATTTTTCTGTATTTTTTTATTTTTGGTACTTATCAGCCTTTACAACTTTGTAATGTGTTGAGGTGTTTTCCCCTAACCAAGCAAGCATTCAGTTTGTACTCAATCCTGTACTTAAAATTGTACATTATTTTTCTAAAGAAGATACTCTGTATGATTTTCAGATACCCCAACTCCTTGACCTGCTCCTGTATTACCGTATTTGTCTCCTTAAGATAATATAAATATTAAATGCATTCTTAATCATCCTTTTGCAATCAGTCTATATTAAAAATCTGTAGGTTAGTGATAGTCTAATTTTATAAGGTAAACATGATTCTGTTGCTGTAGTATGAAACCACAAAAGAAATAGCAGATATTAGGAGACTGATTATGATATCCCCTTATTGATTCATACACTAACCAACACTTATTGAAGGCTTGCCGTGTGATACACCTATAAGTTAGGCAATGTGCAAGAAAAGATAAGCCAAGCTTTCTACAGCCCCAAACTTCATGGAGCTTACACTCTGGTGGGGGGTGATATGGGTTGGCTGTGTCCCCACCCAAATCCCAATTTGAATTGTATTTCCTAGGATTCTCACAGGTTGTGGGAGGAATCCAAGAGGAGGTGATTGAATCATGGGGGCCAGTCTTTCCCTCTGTTATTCTCATGATAATGAGTAAGTCTCACCAGATCTGATGGGTTTATCAAGCATTTCTGCCTTGGTTTCTTCCTCATTCTCTCTTGCTGCCACAATCTAAGAAGTGCTTTTGTCCTCTGCCATGATTATGAGACCTCTCCATCCATGTGGAACTTTAAGTCAAATTATACCTCTTTTTCTTCCCAGTCTCGAGTACATCTTTTTCACCAACATGAAAATAGACTAATACAGTAAATTGGTGCTAGTAGAGTTGGGTGTTGCTGAAAAGATACCCAAAAATGTGGAAGCGACTTTGGAACTGGGTTACAAGCAGAGGTTGCAAAAGTTTGGAAGGTTCAGATGAAGACAGGAAAATGTCAGAGAGTTTGGAACTTCCTGGAGACTTGTGGAATGGCTTTGCCCAAAATGCTGATAGCGATATGGACAATAAGATTTAGGTTGAGGTGATCTTAGTTGGAGATGAGGAACTTGTTTGGAACTGGAGCAAAAGTGACTCTTGGGATGTTTTAGCAAAGAGACTGGCGGCATTTTGCCCCTACCCTATAGATTTGTGGAATTTTGAACTTGAGAGAGATGATTTAGGATATCTGCTAGAAGAAATTTCTAAGAGTAAAGCATTCAAGAGGTGGCTTGGCTACCGTTTAAAGGCATTCAATTTTAAAAAGGAAACAGAGCACAAAGGTTCAGAAAATTTGCAGCCTGACTATTCAATAGAAAAGAAAAAACAATTTTCTGGGGAGAAATTCAAGTCACCTGCAGAAATTTGGTTAAGTAGCAAGGAGCCTAATGTTCATCCCCAAGACCATGAGGAAAATGTCTCCAGGCCACCTCAGAGACTTCTTGGCAGCCCCTCCCATCACAAGCCCGAAGGCCCTAGGAGTAAAAGATGATTTTATGGGACTGGGCACAGGGTCCTCATGCTGTGTGCAGCCTAGGAACTTGGTGCTCCAGCTATGGCTGAAAGGGGCCAACGTACAGTTCAGGCTGTGGCTTCAGAGGATGAAAGTCTTAAGCCTTGGCAGCTTCCACATGGTGTGGAGCATTCAGGTGCACAGCAGTCAAGAATTCAGGCTTGGGACCCTTAACCTAGATTTCAGATGTATGGAAAAGCCAGGCTGCCCAGTCAAAAGTTTGCTGCAAGGGAGGGGCCCTCATGGAGAATCTCTGCTAGGGCAGTGAGCAAGGGAAATATGAGGTTGGAGAACCCACACAGAGTCCTCACTGGGAACTGGTTAGTGGAGCTGTGAGAAGAGGGCCTTTGTCTTCCAGACCCCAGAACGGTAGATCCACCGACAGTTTGCACCATGTGCCTGGAAAAGACGCAGACAATCAACATTAGCTTGTAAAAACAGCTGGGAGGGAGGCTGAACAATGCAGTGATACAAGAGGAGTCTACCTCTTGTATCAGCGTGACCTGGTTGTGAGACCTGAAGTCAAAGGAGATCATTTTGGAACTTTAAAATTGGACTGCCCTCCTGGATTTTGGACTTGTATGGGCCCTGTAACCACTTTGTTTTGACCAATTTCTCTCATTTAGAATGACTGTATTTACCCAATACTTGTACTCCCACTGTATCTAGGACGTAACTAGCTTGCTTTTGATTTTGCAGGTTTATAGGTAGTAGGGACTTGCCTTGCCTCAGATGAGACTTTGGACTGTGGACTTTTGGGTTAATGCTGAAGTGAGTTAAGACTTTGGGGGACTGTTGGGAAGGTATGATTGGTTTTGAAATGTGAGAACAGGAGATTTGGAGGGGTCAGGGGCAGAATGATATGGGTTGGCTGTGTCCCCACCCAAATCTCAACTTGAATTGTATCTCACTAAATTCCCATGTGTTGTGGGAGGGACCCTGAAGGAGGTAATTGAATCATGGTGGCCCGTGCTATTGTCATGCTAGTGAGTAAGTCTCCGGAGATCTGACGGGTTTGTCAGAGGTTTCTGCTTTTTTTTCTTCCTCATTCTCTCTTGCTGCTGCCCTGTAAGAAGTGCTTTTTGCCCTCTTCCATGATTATGAGAGCTCCCCATCCATGCGGAACTGTAAGTGAAATTAAACCTCTTTTTCTTCCCAGTCTCAGATATGTCTTAATCAACAGCATGAAAATGGACTAATATAGGTATTTAACTAGTATAGACATCAATAAAGACAATCCAGTTGATAGATTATTACAATGCTTAAATAAATTTGGGGCCAGGTGCAGTGGCTCACACCTGTAATCCCAGCACTTTTGGAGGCTGTGGCGGGTAGATCACTGAGGTCAGGAGTTTGAGACCAACCTGGCCAACATGGTGAAACCACATCTCTATGAAAAATACATAAATTAGCTGGGTCTGGTTGCATGTGACTGTAATCCCAGCTATTTGGGGGGTCTGAGGCCAGAGAGTCACTTGAACCCAGGAGGAGGAGGTTACAACGAGCCAAGATTGCACCACTGCACTCCAGCCTAGGTGACAGAGAGAGTGAGACTTCGTCTTAAAAACAAACAAACAAATGAATGACAACAACGAAACCCAATTGGTAAAGTGGATAAATAGTTGTCATCCCAAAGAGTGCAGTCTTCCCCTTCCCCACCCTTCCTGCTATTCAGCAGCTAAAACAATAACACCAGGCAGGCACAGAAGCAGGTCTGCAGTCCCCAGGTGCAGTTTTACCCACTTGTGTTTTGATTAGTCCATGTAAATACCACTCAGTCCTTTGAAAATCTTGCCTCCTCACTTGGTTCTGCCATTGAATCCAAGGGAGGCAAAGGGATACCAACATCCCATTCTCTGGTTGCCTGCCTTGCCCAGTGAATGGGGGCTCCAGTAAGAGAAGGCTGGTGCCCGTCAGCTGTCCAACTAGCCCTTCTCCACTCATACACTTACACTCAGGACAGAGCAGGGGGCACTCAGCCATAAAGATACTCCTGGTCAATAGTGGGGGTACAGCCTGACAGTTGGAGCTCAGTTAGTTAGAAACATCTGTGGTAGACATTGCCAGTCAGCATTGCCACTACTCCCTTCATTGGAGGGAAACTATGGCCTCCTTGGAATATTAGCTTTTAGAGAACTGGAGAGAGGTCAAGATAGCTGGGGTTCTGGTGTTCTGTATTGTTACAGGCTCCATACATATAGAGAAAATTCCCTGGGTTTGATTTAGAGGAGATTAGACCTCGGGATGCTGATGAAGAGTCCTCCTTTTCACCATCTCTATTAATTTTTACCTTTTAACTCAATAATTCTGTTAAAACCCATCAAATGTCTGCCATCTTGATCAATAACAACATACATTTATAAATATAAATGAGGCTGACTGCCACATGGCTCTGTTCCACACCTTTAACCAGAAGGATTAAGTTGAGACTTATTAAATGAGATGTTGCAATAAATACTTTTTGCAACTTGGTCAATAATATAGATACTGAGTTTATTAAAAATACAGTATTTTCAGGGCCAAACGCATGTTAATGTAATTACCGTTAATTTGATAGGAGCTGTGAATATTCAGCACCAAGCATATTATTGTTGGTGTAAAGATAAATGCCCTGCTTATTGATAATGTCATCTAATGAGCATTATTTTAATGATACTTTCATTTAAATAGCTTTATCTGGTTTCTTATGTTATACCATAGCATAGAGAGGGATTTTACGTTGCTCATAACATCTGATTTAAATAAAAGATCACAAAAATACTTTCTAAACATCAACAAAAAATTGAGCATAGTTAGAATAATTTGGTGAACAATTTATGTTATAAATTATCATTTAATAAGTGGTAATTTACACACACATACACATACACTGTGCATTAGTGTATTTAGAGAATGGGAAATATACTTGAATTTTTGCTTTAAATGTTAATTATACATTGTTTTATTTTACTGTACAAATTGTTACATAATTTGAATATCACCCTGTAATCACACTAATAAATGTGTAATGCCAGGTTGGGATTACCATTCTACAGGGGAAGAGTTCAGTTCTATGAGCATGTAGTAAAGTATATTTCATATATTAGGGTGGTCAGAGAAACCTTTTCTCTGGTAGTGGTAAGTCAACCACAATATAAGGATGATTCAAAACAAAAGCATTCTAGATTTACGTAAGATGTGTGAAAGGTAGTGTGTTGCAGGGGAGCTGGTTGTGTTCAGAGGGCGGAAAGAAGGCTAGTGGACTGGAGTGGAATGAATAATAGAAAGAGCCCTATGTGTTGAGGCTTGAGTTATAATTGGAGCCCAGACCATGTAGTATGTCTGTCATCAGTCAGATGAAGAATATAGTCTGCACCAATGCTGAAGCCATTAAAGGGCTTTTATGAGCTTGGTGAAGTGATTACATTTGAATTTAGAAACTATCACTCTGTAGTGTAAAAAACAAACTGGAGGGAGAAAAGTGGCATTATTGAAAGACAAAATATTAGGAACTTTCAGTGTTTCAGGCAAAAAGATGATGATAGCTAATACTAGGCTATTACTATAGCAATGAGTGATGGAATAATACAAGCAAAACTTAATAAGATTTGTGTTAGATGTGGAGGATAACAGAGAGGTAGATAAACACTGGACAGAGTGCAAATATCCAAATCTACCTTTAGCCTTGGCGAGTTTGAACTTCTAATATTGTACCACATGAAGATTCCATTCCCTTCTTTGGTGCTATAGAAAAAAAAAAAAATGAAACCCTCAAATTATTGTTGCCCAAATCTATTTGGATCCCACTAGAATTATCTGGGGCGCTCCATTCAGAGATTCTGATTCAAGTGGCCTGGAGTAGGGCCTGGGCATCAGAATGTCTTAAAAGCTCCTCAGGGGTTTCTAATGTACAGTGAGCCTGAATACTACTGATTTAGAGAGAAGTGAGATTGGTTTGAACTATGAGGTTGTAACGGAAATGAAATAGACAGCAAAATAGAAATATTTTACAAGTGAACAAAAATACTGCAAAATCTTTTTCAAAATGTTGCTTTATATTTGTCTCTGGCTTTGTCCAGATTGTATTCAGTTTTTCTTTGGTAAAAAAATCTTCCAAATACAGGAAACTTAATTGAATCCACTAAGATGCATTTTAGAATTATTAACTCACTAAAATCTTACTTCTTGTTTGGGTATAAAAGTGAAAAATTAGGGTTAATTTTTTTTTACAGTATAAAAGTCAGGTTACTTCTGATTAGTTTTGTTTTTAATATTGATAGTTGATGGATTGCTAGCCTTTCAAAAATGAGAGTATCATCCACATTCTAAACTATTTAATAGATCAGGTGATATGTGGTTAGAACAGGAGAGTGTGTGTACGTTCCTGTACATGAGAGAGAGAATATACAAATGAATCATTTAATAGGTAAATATCAACTGAGGAAACTGCAATGTCTTTCAGCCTCAGAAGCTAAGTATTTAAAACTAACATTTATTCACTTGCTGGTGGCACTTACTAATTCATTCTTTCCCTGAATTTTAATGTATTATTTGATTAGATATAATAGACTGTCAGCCTTCAAATCGTAAGAAACTCTTTTTTACTGAAACTGGTAACCACTTATAGTTAATTTTAAATATTAATGTTTTCTTTAACATATATAATATTTTAGAATTGTAAAGCCGGTAACAATAAAACAGGTAAACATATAGGACCCTGTTCTGGAGATGTAAAATTGCATAAGACATATTATCCACTCTAAGAAAACTTAAAGACTGACTGGTATGTAAATGAAGTAAAATATTGAACTTACAGAGTAGCATGTAACATGGAAAAGCCACAGATAACCAGTACAATTTTGTGCTTCCTATTTTAAGAATATGAACTAGAAAAGTACAGCAAAAGGACTTCATAATTTGGAGAAACTTGACCTCCCTCCTGAATGGGGGAGGAAGAAAAGAACTATGTGATGATGACACTAATGGCAACTGTGTTTTGTTTAGTTTTATTTTTGAGACAGAGTCTCACTCTATCACCCAGGCTGGAGTGCTATGGCACAATCTCAGCTCACTGCAACCTCCACTTGCTGGGTTCAAGCAGTTCTCCTGCCTCAGACTCCCGAGTAGCTGGGACTACCCAGCTAATTTTTTGTATTTTTAGTAGAGATGGGGTTTCACTTGATCGGTCTCGATCTCCCTACCTTGTGATCTGCCCTCCTCGGCCTTTCAAAGTGCTGGGATTACAGGTGTGAGCCACCTTGCCCAACCCGCTACTGTGTTCTAAGCATTGGAATAAGTGTTTTTTATACATGATATCATTAATACACATGAAAATTATTTGGAGAAATATTATTAACTCTGTTTTACAGATGAGAAAAATGCTTAGGAAGTCTTGCCCAATAGAAATATGAAGAGTCACAGAAAGAAGCCAGATATGTAATTTTAAATTTTCTAGTAGTCATATTTTTGTTAAAAAAAGGAAACAATTAAAACATATTAAATTATGTTATAAAATCCAATATATGTAATCCAAAAATAGAATCATTTTAACATATATTAAACTGGGGTATTTTACATTCCTTTTTCTGTACTAAACCTTCATATATATTTGACACTTCCAGAATATCTCAGTATGGACTAAGTACATTTTAAGTACTCAATAGCCATATGTGGTTAGAAGCTACCACAGCTCAGACTTAGAGATTTTAAATAACTTGTCCAAGTTTTAGCTACTGGAAACAGGAAGAGCTGAAATTCAATTCTGGCTGGTCTAACCACAGAGCATGAGCTCTTAAATTCAATCCTGTTCTGCTTAGGAAGATTTGATCTCAGGTTCATAAATCTAACTTGAGATGATCTTATTCATACAGAAATTTTTGAAAATTAAAGAATACATACCTTCATTTCACAAGCAAATAAATAGTCTTAATGAGGTTAGGTAAAATTCTAAAAGATTCACAATTAGTACTTAATACAATCCGGTGTTGAACCCACATCTGTCTAGTTTCAAAGCCCTTATTTTAACTACACCACAGGTAAATAACTAGACTCACTAAAAATCAGTTGAAAGGTAAGTTAGACCCCTTCCCACCCAGTGAAAATAATAGATGGTAATTACAAAGCAGGGGGGGTTTTATAACTAAGCGTCCTTCTTTATTTCTTTTATTTTTAAAAATTGTTTATCCCTTTTCATTCTCTTTAAAAATACAACAATAAGTACTACTACCCCTACCATCACAACCACAAAAACTTCAATTAGTGGGTTATGGCCTGCAGAGCTCCTGTTGTCTGTGGCATTTTATTGGCAAACAGGTGTGAGAAGTATGTAATAAACACCTAAGAATCATGCCTGGTATTTAGATAATGTGGTGTGTTAGGAATACACTACCCCATGGCATGACACTGCAGTAATGATAAAGCCTTCTGGGAAATAGCAGAGGTAGCCTCAGGCAACAAGGAGGTGGGAGGCTACCCTAATACTTTATCATTAATGGCCTAGAAGATTTCAGGTTATGGTGTCTTGGGCTTTAAATTAAATGTCAAATACAATTTGCCATTGAAAATATGAAGTGTGGAACTGCCCTTAGAGACTCTGAGAATTTAGTCCTCTAATTGGTGGTTGCCTCTAATACTGAGAAGAAATAGTTAGAGATTATTATTTGGTAAATTGTCACCCCAGTCTGCAGAAATGTGTGGATTTTTACATCTTACGCTTCAAGTCTGTAGTAAAATCTTGAGACAGTATTTTAAAATATGCAATGTTCAATGTAGTTTTAAATACAGTGGAACTGATAAATTCTTCCCTTTGGAATTGTGCCATCATTTATGTCCTGATCTCTCTGACATTTTGTTTATTGTATCAGGAAATCTGTGAAAGAAACTGAAGCAGCACGCATTCTATTTATAGTGGTTTATTTAGTTGCCCCCTTCCCTGCTGACAAGGGTCTGTTTTAATAATAGGACTAATAATAGGATTTCCAATACACTTTAATGTGTTAGCATTATATCTTTCTGAACTACCTGTATATTAGTGCTAATTATGAGATGTGTTTAAGTCTAAAAATGTAGTCTTAAACACGAAGACATAGTTTTTACTGCCGGTTTTAATTAGAAACCTAAAGAAACATGTACAATTAAATATGCCTATAAAAATAATAGATACATTCCTATAATCCTAGTCAATTTGTTGCACCATTAATATCATTCAGCATGGCAGTTTTAAGAATATATTGGAGTAAGTCAAGTGGAAAATGGCAAAGAACAAAATTACTAGCATTTAAACCACTGTAACCGTTTTAGAACAGTGAGTACTGCTCCAAGTATCTGCTGCAATCACTGTTTTATTTTGCAAACACAATTTAAACTTAACTGTTTGCTCATTTCATGTACCTCTTGTTTCTAAGAACAATTAATCTTGTACTAAAAGCACACAGCTTCAGAGTAAAATTAATTAAACTTCAAAAATTTATTGTCGCTAACGTAATTTTTAAAGGAAATATTGATGTGTTTAAATGTTCCTGATGCCAAGAGAAA
Organism: Cacajao melanocephalus; assembly: GCA_963573385.1. Lineage (NCBI taxonomy): Eukaryota > Metazoa > Chordata > Mammalia > Primates > Pitheciidae > Cacajao > Cacajao melanocephalus. Next base: position 14,081 of record CAUYLG010054815.1, read on the forward strand.
TGATTTATTTTCTTGAAGAAATGTACTGTTTGGCAACTCTCCTCCTCCATGGAATCTGTAAACTCAGGTCAACCTGAGTTTGAATCGATTTGAGATATCTTATGGTCCATAAGGAAAGTCACACATCCTGAGGTGCGGGCACCAGGCAGCACATCAAACTGAGAGGATGTCAGATGAGGTATATAGCCAGAAATCACTCTGCTCTTTTCCCTTTAACCCCAGCCTTTGAATATAGTAAAGACAAATTCTGAAATGTGCTTTACTTCCAAAACATGGTCATATAAATACTTTTATTTAATCTTGTCAACAACTTTATGGAGTAGGGCATTACAATGCCATTTTATAGGTTAAAAAATGTCCCCATGACTTTTCCAGTCACATGTCACCTGTAATAAGAGAAACTTAGGAGATATGTAAACTTTATTCATAGATAACTTGAACTTCATACCAGATTTAGTCTAAATGATCATAGATTATGAAATTAAAAGTTTAAAATTGTTATCATAATGTTACAGTTTAATGCAAAGCGAGATATAATTTTATGTCCCTAATTAAGATGTAAATGTTATTTTGAAATTGTTTATCAAATAATTTTTACTATTAAACATCATTTGGTAATATCAAAAGCATAATCTTATAAATTTTTAAACCATTAAACTGAAATAACAGACTTTAAGTAAAGATTAGGTCATATAATTTTCTCCATGTGACGCAAATTATCATTTTATTGTTTTTGGTCTATTCCCTAAATCCTCTCTAAACATTAATAATTGTTCTTTATACTACATCTTAGGTTGCTACAAAAAAACTAGACTAAGATAAAAATATGTATTGAATGCCTATTATATTGCTAGCACTTTTCATTTATTTCATGTAAGTATCATAAAATTGATGCAACAACTATTTCATTTTCAGATGAGGAAGTGAAATATCAGAATGGTTAAAAGTATCAGACAGTATCACACAGCCAGGAACATGTCTAGCTGAGATTTAAAATTCATGCCTGCTCTTCCAAATCTCACGTTCTTTCTGTAATATTGCAAATGCCTCCCATAGTATAGTCATTTTTGCAAAAACATTAAAAAGTTTTAAAGTGTTGCAGGAAATGAGTTCAACATAAAAATCCCTGTACCATGTATGAAAATCAGTTTTCTCATCTTTAGTTCCACAGTTTTAATACTTAATTAAGCTTCTTGATTTAGTAATTTGATTCAGTATACTCATTCTTGTCATGTATTTTAAATCTTAGGTGCTTTCTTCTTGTGTGAACACGTTGAAGCAATTGTATCCAATATATTCAAAGATGGTGAATTTACCTGTTACAGATTCTTCCTTCTCCTCTGTCATCTGAGAAAATGTGAACAAGTCCCACACGGACTCTCTTTGTTGAGCTTTGCCCTTGCATAATGTAGGCTTTTTTGAAGGATGTTATGAAAAACAATAATGTAGACATGATATCTGTAGAGTAAGAAGCTTCTATATTGGGAAAGTCTATAGAAGTAAGCGCAGCAGGGATAAATGCCTAAGAACTAATGATTACTAAATATGTGTTGTGTTCAATATCTGAGACAAAGAAAGAACAAAAAAGTGCCTACAATATATGTTTGATATTAAGATTTTGTTATTGTTTGCTTTGTTGACAACTTAAAGTAAATTAAATGTGATCATTTATTGAATAACTAACAATGTACAGCATTTTGCTGGGTGCCCGCAAGACAAGTCTAGATAAGATATGGCACACACTTTCAATGTGTTCACAGGTTTAGATCAGGAGTCACCCTCATGATTTTTGGATTATCATAATATAGATGTGGCCTAGGATAGAAGCTAATTGCTACAAAAAGCACAGCAAAGTGTTAGATTAATGCAGAGGTCAAGGACTTTTTTTTTTCAAAGGCACAAGACTTACAATACAGAAAAGAAGTAGACTTTGGAGGGCTAAAGGAAGTTTAGTCATGGGAAGGAGCATGGACAAATAAGATGCATCTGAAGCTTGGAAAGGGGCAAATAATAATTGCTAAAGCAGTCTAAGCTTAGGGGCTATGTCTGTCTTTCTCACTATTGTATCTGCCTATCACAGAAAGTTGGTATATGATAGATGTGCAGGTACTCACTGAGGAATGAATGAAAATCCAGGGTATGTATGGGAAAAATATTAAGTAAGTCTAATTTAGAAGGGTCTTGATAACATATAAAGCAGTCTCAAATTTATCTCTAACCCAATGACTTCCAGAAATTCTACGTTAAAAAGAAATAATCTGTTTTGCTTTTATGCAAAAACACTGCCAATTTATGAGTAACATTGGGTCAGGATCTCCCCGCCCTCTTAAGCCTTTACCCTTCATCTTCTGAAAGATGCTGCCCAATCCCATCTGAAGAATTCTAACAACGCCACACTTGAAAAATAACTCTGCCCTACTCTGGAAGAGTTAAGGACCCTACATTAAAAATGAACAGTATACTGACTGAATCCTCTGACATGCACAGTGGGCATGCCTGCACCTTCTTGTAGTTTAGAACTTCCATTGAGTTTTAATATATTAACATTCATTACATTTTGTTAGGAAGGTTTTCTCTATTGTAACACATGATCTCCTTGTACTGCAGTTTATCTCTTGTTTATATTTTTCTCTTAGTAATTAGTATGGTGGTTGGTACTCTTTATGATTAATAAATGTTTATTAAAGGTTGTCATTTGGATGTTCCAGAAATCAGACTTTTAGATTGAATGATAAATGCCAGGGGGAGTTAACAACTGGAGGGCCAAAGAGGGAATGGAGCACACTTGAACAGGAAAGCTTTTGGATAGACGTGCCGCTCTGACACCTGTGAAAAAGAAGAGGAAGATACAAGATTGCTCAGGGAAATCCTCAGATCATGTTCAGATGTAAATTCTAGGTCAAGGTTTCTTAGCCTCAGCACTATTGAAATTTTGGGCTCAGCCAGGTGGGGTGAATCACACCTGTAATCCCAATGGTTTGGGAAGCCAAGGCAAGAGAATAAGGTTGAGCCCAGCAGTCTGAGACTAGGCTGGGCAACAAAGTGAAATCTCATCTCTGTGGAAAATTTAAAAGTTGGCTAAGGACAATGGCATGTGCCTGTAGTCCTAGCTTCTCTGGAGGCTGAGTTTTAGGGAGAGCTTGAACCTAGGACATTGGAATTGCAGGGCTACAGTGAGCTGTGATCATGCCACTGCGCCCTGGTCTTGGTGAAAAAGTGAGATCCTGTCTCAAAGACAAAAAAAAGAAAGAAAAGGAAGAAATTTTGGGGTCAATATGTTTAATAATTTACTTTCTGAATTTATCTATTTATCTGTTTCTAGTTGTCACATAATTGTACATATTTATGGGGTACAGTGTGTTGTTTCAGTACATTAATATATTGTGTAATGATTAAGTCAGGGTAGTTAACATATCTATCACCTCAAACATTTATCATTTCTTTGTAGTAAGAACATTCCAACTCCTCTCTTCTAGCAATTTACTGTTGACTATAGTCACTCTACTGTGCAATAGGGCAGTAGAACTTTTTCTTCCTTTAAATTTGTAACTTTGTACCCACTAACCAACTCTTTCCATGCCTTCTCCCCTATAGCCTCCCAAGTCTCTGGTAACCACTGTTCTGTTTCACTACTTCTATCATTTCAACTTCTAAAAATTCCACGTATGAATAAGAACATATGGTATTTTTCTTTCTATGTCTGGCTTATTTCACTTAAGATAATATCCCCATTGAGGAAGGCTGAATATTATTAGGTTGGTGCAAAAATAATTGTGTGTTTTGCCATTACTTTTCGTATCAAAACCACAATTACTTTTGCACCAACTTAATACAATGTTTACTAGTATCCTTGGCTCCTACTACTAGATGCCAGTAGCATACCCTCAGCTGTGACAACAACAACAAAAACCTCCAAATATTGCTAAATATTCCCTGGAGGGCAACGTCATCTCTGGTGGAAACCAATAACCTGGACCAACACTATGTGTGCCTGCAGAGCCAAGATTGGCTATTAGAGGCATCTCTCATTAGGCAGAAATGGACACCAGGTCCTTGTACCACCACTGTGCTCAGTCATTGGTTGGGGTTGTTGGGGAATCACATGGTCCAAGGTGAGACACAGAGGTGGATCCTGGAGTTGCTAACAACTGAAAGCTGGCAGCTCACTGCACCCTTTGTAGCTGAACTAAAAATTTTTCCTTGGAAGGAACATAGAACAAAGTATCTTCAAGGCTGCCACATAAAGGCCATAGATCCTTCTTTTCAGCTGAAGGCCTCATGTTGTGCCTTATCTGGTATGCCTTATTTGGCCACCTCTTAAATTTATCCTGGATATATAATCTGTGCTCGGTTATATATTCCTGGAATAGAATTCTTTCTGTCTGAAATTTCTGCAACTTTAGCTGTTCTCTTTCCTGGGTGAGAAAATCTCAGTTTGACTCTACAGAATCATATTTCTCTTCACTCAAACCTTGAAATACATGGCTCTTAGACTTCAGAAATAAAGTGATTTCTGCAAATGAACAATAGCACAAGAATAGCTAAATTTAGTCCACATTCATTTTATACAGCATCTTATATTTGGGTCACTGCCCGATTGACTGTGGTCACCTCTTTCTTGTACTTTCTGCTTTTATTATACATTTCTGGAAAATATTCAAGGTATCTGTCAAGTGGCTCTTTCTGGTGGGTGGCTTTGCTGACCATCACATTTATTTGCACTTCTGATATCAAATTCAGTTAGGCTCTCTGCTAGAGTTACTTTCTTAATCTGGTCTGACATTTCTCAGAGCATTCAAAATTCATGTGAGCCACTCACAATGTTCTAAAAATATCAAGGCACAATGAACCTACATAAACAATACATAGTTATTGTCCTTTATTAGATATAACAGAAATTAGGCCATGTGCCATGGCTCACGCCTGTAATCCCAGCACTTTGGGAGGCCGTGGTGGGCAGATCACCTGAGGTCAGGAGTTTGAGACCAGCCTGGCCAACATGGTGAAACCCTGTCTCTACTAAAACTACAAAAATTAGTCGGGCATGGTGTCATGCGCCTGTAATTCCAGCTACTCAAAAGGCTGAGGCAGGAGAATTGCTTGAACTCAGGAGGCAGAGGTTGCAGTGAGCTGAGATTACATCACTGCACTCCAGCCTAGGCAACAGAGAGAGACTCTGTCTCCAAAAAGAAACAAAATAAATAAAGTAGAGATAATACTACCTTGAAAACTTTTCCAAATATAGGGGCTTTCTTTTAGGCTGTTCTTGTGTTGCTGCAAATAATACCTGAAGTTGCATAATTTATAAAGAAAATGGGCTTAATTGGCATTGGCATCTGCTTGGTTTCTAGGGAGGCCTCGGGAAGCTTTTACTATGGTGGAAGGTGAAGGATCTTGTGAGTATTGCAAGAATAGCACTGATAGGATGGGGCTGAATCATTCCGGAAATATCTACCCCCAGATCCAATCACCTTCCAACTAGGTCCCACTTCCAACACTGGAAATTACAACTCAACACGAGATTTAGAGGATACAACATCCAAACTGTGTTAGGCATATTCTGAGATCAGCAGCTTTTTTTTTTTTCCTTTGCGACGGAGACTTGCTCTGTCGCCCAGGTTGGAGGGCAGTGGTGCGATTTCAGCTCACCATGAGGTCTGCCTCCCGGGTTCAAGTGATTCTCCTGCCTCCGCCTCCCAGATAGCTGAGATTACAGGTGTGCACCACCATGCCCAGCTAATTTGTGTATTTCTAGTAGAGATGGGGTTTCACTGGTCTTGAACTCCTGACCTTGTCATCTGCCCGCTTCCGCCTCTGGAAGTGCTGAGATTACAGGCATAAGCCACCACACCTAGCTGAGATCAGCAGCTATTAAAAGACATATTTAAACTCATGTAAATTAAATGTGCTGTTTATACTATTTACAATTACTGTTTCAGATATTTAGGTACTGTGCTGAGAATGTATATATAATGAGATTATTTTTTGCTTGTGGAACTGAGTTAGGGATTGAAAAAAATCAGTGGCTTTCTGTATGAGTAAATATTTTAAATGCCTGATTTTGAAATAAACAGTATTAAGAATTTTTAAAGCCATTTAACTAACAAAAGCAAGTGGAGAAATTATAGTGACTATTGAGATTTTTTTTTCTGTGAGGTTTCAAAGGACTTAATGAAATCAGGTAACTTGTTTCTAGGAGTCTGCAAAGGCTGGTGCTGCCTAGACACAGAATAAAGAAGCTAAAATAGAGAGAGGCAGTTTATTAGGGACTTGGCTTTGCCCAGAATTCAGATTTCTTTATTTTACTTACTAGTTCCTATCTACTTGATCACAATGCTTCTCAGTCGTTACTGTGGGGGGGAATAATCAATAATAGCCATTTGGATTAAAGTTTGAGATATAAAAACATCCACTGCATATTCCTGTAGTATCTGTCTTTCATTCATTGTGATTTCTTTGTAATCCTTTTGTCAGCAACCTAGAAGACCACACTTACAGATTCTTGTCACACTGTGAGTTAAATTGCACCAGGGGAGCTGCCCAATATTTGATAACAATCCTATATATTTTTACTGAAAATGTTCCCAAGTTTGTTGTTTGTTTGGCTTATTTTTTATCAGACATATTTGCCTTGTCTTTATAGAATATAAATATTTCCGGTAAAAAGGTTTAACTTGGAAATGAAGAACAAAAATGTGTATAACTCCTAAGGGTATTTCTATTTGCTGTTTCAAACATTGCCTTGGAATTATTTACAATTCCCAGTTTAACCATGTGCCTATAACAAGACATTGTGTAAATGCAATTTAGCCCTGTGGTTTCAACTGCCAGATGAAGATTGTGATTCAAAATGCCATTTTTTTTCCAAGGGATGTGGGTTAAATTTTAGTAAATCATTAAAAGCCCAATTTCACCAACAATAAGTAAACGTAATTACTCTTACTTAACCGCCTTCAAAAGATCCTTATTTTCATATTTAATTAAATTAAATTACAATTTAAGTACCAATGTAAATATAGGTTTATTTCTCTTGTTAGAAACCATGGCCCTAAAAACATATTCATATCAAGTGATACAAAGGAGATCTTTAAAACTCAAAATCTTTCAGGTTTCCTCATTGCTCTACTAACTTTATCAGAAAGTAAATTTATCCATGTGAAATCCTGATTACCTCTCACTGTTGCATAAAAGAAGAGTATATATTCTGCAAATTATATATTTAAAACTCCTTTAGTCAGAATTTGGTCGACTTACTTGTTCATGCGGAACGCTGAACAGGTGTTCTCATGTTCTCACTGGTTTGTCTTCCAGGATGCAGTAACCCAAGTCCCCTTTTCCATGAGTCACACAATTTAGAATGTGTGTGGCCCTCTCGCTGCGTGTAACCAGGACTTCATCTCTTAAGTCATCCCACTCATTATCAGAAGAACTTTTAAAATGAGTACAAATCTATTCTTTTAAATTTTCCAAGAACTTGAACTTTGAATCGATTTTCCCATCAGTAGGAAATAAAAAAATCAGTGTGAATACTTTATTTAGAGCTCTTGACCAGGAATGAGAAGGTGCAGCCTTAATTCTGATGCTGACTTTGAATTACCAGGGGCATTAGGCAAATCCTATTACTTTGTCACATCTGTTTGTCTTCTCTGTAATAATGGAATGTCATTTGTTCCTGTGAACTGTCAACTGAGGCATCACAAGATCTATACATTTGGAAATACTTCATTTTTTATAAAGGGTTGTGTCCTGCAAGGTGGCCATTCTGATGGGCTAGAAAGGGTAGCCTCCCACTAAGACCATTAGCAGGCACTTTGAGGGAAGGTAGGGTGGAACAGGAATTTATATTGAACAGGTTGCTTAAACATACATATTCAAAAGGATACAGGAGGAACTGTGAATCCTATTCAGAATCCTAAGCTCATCGGTCAAATATATCACCTGAAGAATCACCAGATCTATAAATTGGGAGAGGAAACTTTAGTTTTTATCAAGAGTGTCAAGATGGACACCCTGCAGGCTATAATACTTTATAATAAATAAAGTCTCCTCCCCTCATTTGTAGATCTCATGACTCTTCAATTGACAGTATATTATATTGCAAAGAAATAGGTAATACTGGAAGTTATCAGAACTTTTGAAATTTGAAATTTAGTTATGTGATCATTTATTTTTTATGATGGTGTTTTTAGTAAAATTCACACTCTTTTCGCTGACCTATGGATCCTTTGCAATCTGGCCTTGTATGGTCCTCGGCCTTGATTTACTGCTTCGTCCTGAGCATTACTTTGCTCTCATGCTGGCCTTTTCTCTGCAGCATGGATACGCAAAGCCAATTCTTATGTTAAGATCTTAGCACTGACTTTATTTATTTATTCATTTATTTATTTATTTATTTATTTAAGACAGAGTGTTGCTCTGTTGCCCAGGCTGGACTGCAATGTCGTGATCTAGTGTCAGCACAACCTCCGCCTCCTGGGTTCAAGGGATTCTCCTGCCTCAGCCTCCGGAGTAGCTGGGATTACAGGCGTGTGCCATCACACCCAGCTAATTTTTGTAATTTTAGTAGATATGGGGTTTCACCATGTTATTCAGGCTCATCTGGAACTCCTGACCTCGTGATCCTCCTGCCTCAGCCTCCCAAAGTGTTGGGATTACAGGCGTGAGCCAACGCACCTGGCTGCACTGACTCTTTATTTCATTCCTGACAAAGCTAAATATTTTGATATAAGAAATGTTATGAGGAACAGTGTGAGTGTGAGTCTTTCATGAAAGATATAGAACACAAATTAGGTTTATGAATGAAAATTATTTCTATTAGCTGAACTATAAAAGTTTGAAGTGGAGCAGTGCAAGGAGTGTAGGCAGACAAATCATTTGAGACAGACTATAGAGAGCCTGTAATACTAGACTAAAAATGTAGATTTCTGTTTTATAGAAATGTTCAAAGTTGCATTATATTGTAAATTCTATGTAAAAGAGTTTTTAATAAATAATTTCAGGTGTGTATCTATTTTATTACCTAACAGCAGGAGGTTGTAAAGATTTAAGATGGGGCTGGGTGCAGTGGCTCATGCCTGTAATCCCAGCACTTTGGGAGGCCAAGGTGAGTGGGTCACCTGGGGTCAGGAGTTTGAGAACAGCCTGGCCAACACGGCAAAACCCTGTCTTTACTAAAAATACAAAAAATTAGCTGGGTGGTGACCCTTATCTGTAATCTCAGCTACTCAGAAGGCTGAGTCAGGAGAATCACTTGAACCCAGGAGGTGGAGGTTGCAGTGAGCCAAGATTGTGCCATTGCACTCCAGCCTGGGCAACAAGAGAAAAAAAGAGTTAAGATGGATATGAATTCATTTTCAGAATAATTTATTTTTCAGCAGTTAACCTAGAAAATTTAATATAGATAAATTACAAAAATCTAAAGTTAATTGCTTTATCCTCCTTCTGAATAATATGAGTTATTTTAACGTCAGCCACTTTCTCTTAATTTATATGCTACTGTCTTCCCTTAACTTATATTTGTCTTACTTTTTACCCCCAAAAGATATGATTATTATTGCTTTATAAAGACAGTCACCATGTTTTTGGCTCATTATTCTTCCAGAGAGTCTAGTTTGTTAGTTAAACACATGGCTGCTAGAGTTAGACTGGAGTCTAGATATTAACACACAGTTTACTCAATAGTTGTGCAAATTTAGAAATGTTACTTAACCTTTCTGTGCCCCAGCTTCCTTATCTGTAAAATGGAAATAATATATTTACTCTTAAGATTCTTTTGGTAAAATGAATTCCTTTAGAAAAGCACTTAGAACAGTAGCTGGCATATAATAACAATTATACGTGTTACCTATTGTTACTTTTCCCTTTATGAATTTTATAGCTTACTTCTGGAACTACTAGTTTTCCTTTTCTCTGATAAATGTTATTTCTTATTTTTCTCTGTAAGGATTTATTTTTAGAAAAATCAGTTTTTGATTTAATAGAAAGTTTCTTTCTCTGCTGTCCTTTAAATACATTTTCACTGTGTCTAGAATAGCACATTGTTAAACACTTTAGACAAATTAAATTTCAGAGTTTATTGAGGCAAGTAATCCTTGATATATCAGGCAGCACTCAAAATTGAAAGAGGTTTAGGGAGCTCTTCTCTATCAGTCTGAACAATGAGCATTTGTAGGCTGAACACAAAAGTAAAGTTAAAAATTATCTGATTGGCTACAGCTAGTTGTTTGCCTTATTTGGATATGATCTGATTGGAGGTCCCTAACTGTATAACCAACCACTGGTTGACTGTGATTGGCTGAGACTAATTTTTCTTAAGTCAGTTATATAACAGGTTTCCAAGTTAAGTTTCAGTTTGCTTATTTAAGTACTTGAGTTACAGAGACAAGCTCAGGCTAATGGGTTTCTTATTTGCTTTAGCAATAAAGTACATTATTCTCATTTTTTAATCTCACAGTATATTATTTTAATTTTTAAAATCTCCTTCTTGCTATCAAGAAGTCAAATGCGAATCTGATTTTCCTACTTTTGTAGTTCGTTTCTTTTTCTCTCTGGCTGCTTTTTGCTTTTGGTATTTTGCATTTTCAGTATGATATGGCCTGGTATTTATTCTTTTGGGGTTTTCTGGTTTTTAAGACTCTTAAAATTAGTAAATTTTCTCAATTCTGGAAAATCTTAGCAATTATCTATCTTTTCACATATTGCCTCATCCCATTCTCTTTCTCATTCCAAGAATCTGATTAAGCATAGTAAGACATTCTCATTCTCATTGTGTTTCTTTCTTTTATAGTTTCCATCTATTGCCTTTCTGGGCTACTTTTTAAATAATATTTTTATTCCTATTTCCTCTATCTCATGGTGTCAGTTCCTTTGTTCTTTTTTTTTTTTTCTTTTAAACACATGTAATCTGTCTGAAAGTCAAATATCTGAAGTCTTTGCAGGTATGCTTCTGACATTTATTATTTCTATTGACTCTAACTTATACTGATTTGTTTTCGTGTATGATTCATGAATATTGACTAAATTTTTGACTATTGAGATTTTCTTTTTTCTTTCCATCTATTCTCATAGTTTAGACCTGAAAATTCTATTTTACTGTTTTTTGGAGTATCTCTCTAGAGAGAAATCCCTTAGGGATCTTAGACATATGGAGTCTCCTATTTGATTACCCACCTGTGTGGGCTCTAGGCTTTGGTTTTGGTCCCCCACTCTGAAAGCATTCATATACGTAAATCCAAAGTACATTGAAATTCGCAAAGTTGCTTAATAGTAAAGTTTTCTTTGGCTCCCAGCTTGCCACTGTTATCTAGCTTTGACATGTAATAAGTTTGTTTTCTTTCAAATAGTTCATTGAGGCATTCAAGAATATTTTCTGTATTACTTTAAGAAGGACATACTTCTTAGTCACGATGTCCAGTTCCCAAATTGCCAGAAAAGGAAATCTGCTGTCACTCAGCCATGAAATGGCACTCCGCATCCCAACACAACATAGGGCCTGTCAGAATTTATGTGGAGTCGTGAGTCATAGTTATGTCTTTACCTTGTTCTAATATCAGTCACTAGGTGGTAGGAATCATAAACTCTTTCTGGCATCAGATTTTCTAGAGTAGCTGTCTTTTTGCTTTCTGGTTCCAGTCTCCATTAATTGTACTTTTGAGTAGTAAATAATTTTGAACCATATGTTTTCTACTCGTATATTTTAAATACAATTATAAAGTTGACTTGATGTCTCAGAAAACCAGTGTGGCTCCTTTTTAAAATCTTGCTTGACCCTATCCCATGCAGGTTTTGTTGAGACTTAAAAAATGTTTATATTAAAAAGAGTAAGAAAAACTGATCTTCACTATGCCTCACTGTGTTTAACACACTGTAGAAAATCACATTAAAGAATGCCTCCAAAACACACGAACGCTGGGAGCTCGGTCTTCCAGCTACATCTCACAGCACTTTGTCTGGGACACGAAACTCATTTACTTTTCTAAAATAAACAATATCATAACTCAGTGTGGTTAAATTTGGAAGTCAAAATATTTTTTTGCTGCTTGGTCCTTGAAAGATATGTGACAGAAAACAATAAGAAGACAGACACATTCTTTTTTATTCCCGCTATAACTTTGGCTGCATTTTATTACCTATTTTTTTTCCCAGGTGCATTGGGCTAGGTAACTTCAAGGGTATCTTGAAAGCAACTTACCTCAAAAACTTATTTTATGTTCCTTTCCTATGAGCTCTATTCCAACCTTATTCAGACTCTCAAGAGTACTTCCAAGCAGAATGTCACAAGCTTCAGTCTTACTAAAGAGCCATGGTCGAGATGGAGAATAAGGTCTGCAGAAAAAGAGATATTTCTTCATTTTATTCCTTTCACCAAAATTTACATACAAGGCCTTCCTATTGTGACCTTGTCACATGCAAATGGAAGTAGAAACACTTTTACTCAACCTCTACTCTTCTAATTTGCCAGAATAACTAAGGACAGATACATGAGACTACCAAGAGTAGGAACATTTGGCAAAAAGTTTGTTTAAGGGTGAAACCCTGAACTTCATGAGATAGTGACTTGAAAATGCTATAATGTGTGTATGAGATAACTGCATAAAAATAATGAAAGCCTGCAGAATCCTGCCATCAGATCACTTCATATGTTTTTAGGCCACTTTAAATAAATTTAAAGTTGTATATGATTCAACACAGGCACCATTTATATACTAAAGTGTCCTGTGATACCACAATAAAAGAAATGATTTTTTCTACCAGAATCTTTATAATCATAGAAATATGTCACCACTATATAATAATTGGCATACATTCTATATATTAAGAATTTAGAATCAAGTATTTGATGACAAACATTTAAGGCATATGTGAATGAAATGTTTTTTTGTTTTATTGTACTTTAGGTTCTGGGATACATGTGTAGATCATGCAAGACTGTGGCATAGGTACATACATGGTAAGGTGGTTTACCACCTTTATCCTCCATCACCTATATCTGGTATTTCTCCCCATGTTATCCTTCCCCACCCTCTCAACTCCCCACTGCCCTCCCCAACCCCCTCCCCCAGCTGACCGCCATGTGTGATGCTCCTCTCCCTGTGTCCACGTGTTCTCATTGTTCAACATCCCCCTATGAGTGAGAACATGCAGTGTTTGGTTTTCTGTTCTGTGTCACTTTGCTGAGAATGATGGTTTCCAGATTCATCCACGTCCCTATGAAGGACTTAAAAAAGAACTCATCATTTTTTATGGCTGCATAGTATTCCATGGTGTATATGTGCCACATTTTCTTTATCCAGTCTGTCGTTGATGGACATTTGGGTTGGTCTAGCTAAAGTTTGTCAATTTTGTTTATCTTTTCAAAAACTTTTTTTACTTGATCTTTAGTATTGCTTTTTTAGTCTCTACTTCATTTATTTATGCTTTGATTTCTATTAATTTTTCTTTCCAGTAATATTGGGTCTAGCTTGTTCTTGATTTTATAGTTTCTGGAGGAGCAACATTGGGTGGATCATTTGTGATCTTTCATTTTTAAATTTTCGTATATGTTATTATATAATTCTGTAACTGTTTCCCATAAGAATGTTGTTTCTATTTCTGTTTGTCCAAAAATATTCTTTGAATTCTGTTTAATTTCCATGTATTTGTATTTTAATTTTTATAGGTTATTATTTTATTTGGTAACTTTTAAGTTTTAGGTACATGTGCAGGTTTATTATATAGGCAAGTTGCATGCTGAGTGGATTTGGTGTGCATATTATTTCATCACCCAGGTAATAAGCAAAGTACCCAAAAGATAGTGTTTCAATCCTCACCCTCTTCTGACCCTCCACCCTTAAGTAGGGCCCAGTATCTCTTGTGCTCTTCTTTGTGGCCATGCATGTTCAATATTTAGCTCCCACTTATAAGTGACAACATACAGTATTTGCAGTATTCAGTTTTCCATTTCTGTGTTAGTTTTCTTAGCATAATGGCCTGTAACTACATTCATGACACTCCAAAGAACATAATGTCATTCCGCTTTATGGCTATGTAGTATTCCATGGTGTATATGTACCACATTTTCTTTACCCAGTCTACCCTTGATGGGCACTTAGGTTGAATCCATGCTTTGCTATCTATTGCGAATAGTGCATGTGTCTTTATGGTAGAATGACTTATATTCCTTTGGTTGCATACCCAATAATGGAATTGCTGGGTCAAATGGTGTATTAGTCTGTTTTCATGCTGCTGATAAAGGCATACCTGAGACTGAGTAATTTTCAAAAGAAGTTTAATGGGCCTACAGTTCCATGTGGCTTGGGAGGCCTCACAATCATGGCAGAAGGCAAGGAGGAGCGAGTCATATCTTAGATGGATGGCAGCAGGCAGAGATAGAGACCTTGTGCAGGGAAACTCCTCCTTATAAACCATCAGATTTCATAAGACTTATTCACTATCACAAGAACAGCATGGGAAAGACCCATCTCCATGACTCAATTGCCTCCCACTGGATCTCTCCCACAATATGTGGGAATTCAAGATGAGATTTTGGTGGGGACACCATCAAAGCATATCAAATGATAACTCCGTTCCTGGTTCTTTAGGAAATCACCAAACTGTTTTCCACAGCGGATGAACTAATTTACATTTCCACTAGCAGTTTATAACCATTCCCATTTCTATACAACCTTGCCTGCTTCTGTAATCTTTTGACTTTTAAGTAATAGCCATTATCTCATCGTGGCTTTGATTCGCATATCTCTAATGATTAGTGATATTCAGAATTTTGGCATATGTTTGTTGGCCATGTGCATGTCTTCTTTGAAACGTGTTCATGTCTTTTGCCTTTTTTCATAGGGTTGTGTTTTGCTTGATAATTTGTTGACGTTCCTTATAGAATCTGGGTATTAGACCTTTGTCTAATATGTTGGAGGCATAGTTTGCACATATTTTCTTCTATTGTGCAGGTTGTCTGTTTACTCTCTTACTGTGCAGAAGCATGTTAACTAGGTCCCACTTGTCAATTTTTGTTTTTGATGCCATTGCTTATGGAGTCTTTGTCATGAAATCATTACTGGGTCTTATTTCCAGAATGGTATTTCCTAGGCTATCTTCCAGGGTTTTTATAGTTTTCACTTTTACATTTAACTTTTGAATCGTCTTGAGTTGATTTTTGTATATGATGTAAGGAAGGAGTCCAGTTTCAAACTTCTGCAGATGGCTAGCCAGTTATGCTTGTACCATGTACTGAATAGGGAGTTCATTCCCCATTGCTTGTTTTTGTCAATTTTGTCAAAGAGAAGATGGTTGTAGGTGTATAGAAATATTTCTGGGCTCCCTTCTGTTCTACTGGTCTGTGTGTCTGTTTCTGTGGCAGTACCATGGTGCTTTGGTTACTGTAGCCCTGCAGTGTAGTTTGAAGTTGGGTAATGGGATCCCTCCAGCTTTGTGCTTTTTGCTTGGGATTGCTTGGGCTCTTCAGGCCCTTTTTTTTTTTTTTTATTCCATATGAAATTTAAAATAGCTTTTCCCAATTCTATGAAAAATGTCATTGGTGGTTTGCTAGGAATTGCATTGTATCTTTAAATTGCTTTGGGGAGTATGGACATTTTAACAATATTGATCCTTCCTACCTATGAGTTTGAAATATCTTTCCTTTTCTATCTTCACTAATTTCTTTCCACAGTGTTTTAAAATTCTGTTGTAGAGATTTTTTACCTCTCTGGTTAGCTGTATTCTTAGGTATTTCATTCATTTTGTGGTATTGTCAATGAATTCTTTTCTTGATTTGGCTATCAGCTTGGATGTTATTTAGTGCATAAAAATGCTACTGATTTCTTTTACATTGATTTTATATCCTGAAACTTTGCTGAACAGGTCTAGGAGCCTTTGGGCAGAGACTAGAGGGTTTTCCAGGTATAGAATCACATTGTCTGTTAAGAGAGTCAGTTTGCCTTCTCTTTTTCTATCTGGATGCTTTTTATTTCTTTCTCTTGCCTGATTGTTGGGGCTAAGACTTCCAGTATTATGTTGAACAGAGATGGTGAGAGTGAGCATCTTCGTTTTTTTTTCAGTACATACATGTGGTGGTGGGAGAGGGCATGCAAGTTCTGCCTGCAAGTGTTTCTACAATGTAATGGGGAATGCTTCCAATTTTTGTCTAATTAGTATAATACTGGCTGTGGGTTTGTTATAGATGGCTCTTATTATTTTTATCTATGTTCCTTTGAAGTTTATTAAGTTTTTAACATCAAGGGAGGTAGAATTTTACTGAAAGTGTTTAGTGCATCTATTAAGAGGATCATACAGTTTTTATTTTTAGTTCAGTTTATATGAGAAATCGTATTTATTGATTTGCATATGTTGAACTAACATTGCAACCCAGGGATAAAGCCTACTTGATTGTGATGGATTACTTTTTGATATGCTGCTGGATTTGGTTTGCTAGTATTTTGTTGAAGACTTCTGAATCTATGTTAAACAAGGATACTGGCCTGAAGGGTGGTTTTATTTGTTGTGTCTCTGCCAGGTTTTATATCAGGATGATGCTGTCCTCAGAGAATGAGTTAGGAAAGAGTCCCTCCTCCTCAACATTTCTGTAATTGTTTCAGTAGAAATTGTACCAACTCATATTTATACATCCGGTAGAGTTTGCCTATTTCCGTCTGGTCCTAAGCATTTTCTGGTGGTAGGCTTTTTATTTCTGATTCAATTTTAAAATTCAATATTGGTCTATTCAGTGATACAATTTCTTTCTGGCTCAATCTTGGGAGGCTGTATGTTCCCAGGAATTTACCCATTTCATCTAGGTTTTCTAGCTCATGTGCACAGAGGTGTTCATAGTAGTCACTAAGGGTTTTTGTATTTCTGCTGTGTAGGTGTTAATGTCCCTTTTGTCATTTCTGATTGTGTTCATTTGGATTTTCTCCCTTTCCTTTGTCTAGCTAACAATCTACTTATTTATTCTTTCGAAAAACAAACTCGTGGACTTGATCTTTAGTATGTTTTTTCACAACTCGATTTTCTTTAGTTCAGCTCTAATTTTGGATATTGTTTTCTGTTAGCTTTAGGGTTCGTTTGATGTTGTTTTTCTCATTCCTCTAGGTATAGTGTTAGGTTACTATTTTGATACTTTTTGAACTTTTGAAGTAGGTGTTGGTGCTCTACTTCCTTCTTAACACTACTTTAGCTGTGTCCCAGAGATTCTGGTATATTGTGTCCTTGTTTTCATTAGTTCCAAAGAATTTCTTGATTTCTGCTCTAACTTCACTGTCTACCCAAAAGTTATTTAGGAGCAGGTTTGTTTAATTCCCATATGATTATATGGTTCTGAGCAATTTTCTTGTTATTGACTTTTATTTTATTGCAATGCAGTCCGTGAGGGTGGCTTGCATCATTGCAGTGTTTTTAAATTTGTTGAGGATTTTCTAATGTTCAGTTTTGTAGTTGATTTTAGAGTGTGTGCCAGGTGCAGGTGGGAAGAATGTATATTCTGTTGTTTTAAAGTGGAGAGTTCTGTAGATGTCTATTAGGCCCACTTGGTGAAGTGCTAAGTTCAGGTCCTGAATATTTTTTTAAATTTTCTGCGTCAGTTAGCTGTCTAATACTGTCATTGTGCTGCTGAAGGCGCCAACTATTATAGTGTGGTTAACTAAGTCTCTTCGTAGGTCTCTGAGAACGTGCTTTATCTAGATGCCTCTGCGTTAGGTACAATTTAGTATAGTTAGGTATTCTTGCTTAACTGAATTCTTTATTATTAAGGTCATGCTCTTCTTTGCCTTTTAAAATCATTGTTTAAAGTCCTACTGTATGAAATTAGAATAGCAATCCCTGCTTTTTCCTGTTTTCTGTTTGGTTCGTAGTTTTATCTCCATCCCTTTACTTTGAATTTCTGGGTGTTCCGACATGTGAGATGGGTCTCTTGAAGATACCATATGGTTGGTTCTTGCTTCTTTATCCAACTTTCTACTCTGTGCCTTTTAATTGGGGGCATTTAGCCCATTTACATTCAAGGGTAATATTGTTATGTGTGGATTTGATCTTTTCATTGTGTTGTCAGCTGATTATTAAGCAGACTTGTTTGTTTGGCTGTTTTATAGTATCAATGACCTATGTCCTTAAGTGTGTTTTTGTAGTGGCCAGTAATAGTGTTCCTTTTCATATTTAGCACTCTCTTCAAGACCCCTTAAAAGGCAAGTCTGGTGGAAAAAAATTCCCTTAGCATTTGCTTGTCTGAAACTCAGACCTGGAACAAGTAAACTTAACAATTATTTACAGAACT
Organism: Cacajao melanocephalus; assembly: GCA_963573385.1. Lineage (NCBI taxonomy): Eukaryota > Metazoa > Chordata > Mammalia > Primates > Pitheciidae > Cacajao > Cacajao melanocephalus. Next base: position 32,337 of record CAUYLG010054815.1, read on the forward strand.
CTCCACCCCAACTCCACAAAACATACATTTTTCTCAGTATCACATTACACCTATTTTAAAAGTGACCACATAATTGGAAGTAAATCACTCCTCAGCAATTGCATAGCATTTCACAGGTTTAAATAAAATATGGGTTGGCTGCTTGTTATTTTCATCCCTTATTCCTTCCTGTCGCCATTGTTAAGCACAATTATTGGCATAAAAGAGGTGTTTAATACCCATTTTTAGACTGCATTCTAGCCTGGGCAATAGAACAAGAATCCCGTTGTCTCTCCCTCTTTCTCTTCCTCTTTCTTTCTCTCTTACATTCTTTTTTTCTTTCTTTCACTCCCACTTTCTTTCCTCTCTTTTTCTTTCTTTCAAAAATAAAAAAAATTTAAAAATTAAAATAAATAAATAAAAAGAAAGGAAAAAAAAAGGAAAAGCAGCCTGGGCGACAGAGCGAGACTCCGTGAAAGGAAAGAACAAAAGAAAAGAAGAAAGAAAAAAAAAGTCCGCAACCTCCTGCGCCGCTGTCCGCTCGCAGGGCACGTCAGGAAAGAAGTCAGCGCTCCCCGCCCCGCCGCGGCCCGGGTCCCTTTAAGGGAGAGTGGGCGGGGTCCTGCCTTCAACTCGCGGGCTGCTGAGGAGACCCGCGGCCCAGGGGAGGGCCGGCGTGGGGCGGAGCCAGTGCGTACGGCGTGACGCCATCCCCCTGCGACCGGCGCTTCCCGGGGCGGGTGGCTGCGGAGCTGCGGCGGAGGTGAGCGTGGGTTCTGGGGTGTTGCTGCCCCGGGGAGGATTTGCGGGGGACCCGAGGCACCCTCGCGTGAGAGCCTTGAGAGCGAATCGCGTCGTCCGACCTCAGAGTTGTCCGGGTCTAGGGGACGAATCACCCCAACCTTTCCAAAGCCTGGCGGAATGGACTGGTGATGAACTGACCCCAAACGCAGCCCGAGTCCTCGGTCGCTGCGGCGGAGACGGGGACACCGCTGTGGCCCCGCCCAGTGCCGCCCGGGCAGAGCCTGCGGGGAGAAGCTGCCCAGCGGGGTGGAGGGAGAAGGGACCAGTCGTGGCCAGCGCTCATCGGTGGTGTCGAGCGTTCTGTGGGTCAGATTCTCAAAGCACTCCCGCGAAATAGGCCCATTTTGCAGAGCGGGAATGTGAGGCCTGGCGAAGTTAAAGTTCCTGCTTTGTAAGCGCTATAAAGAGGAGAGGCTGGGTATGGGGAACGTGTGAGCATCTTTAAAAGGGTGATTCAGGCCGGGCGTGGTGGCTCACGCCTGTAAATCCCAGCACTTTGGAGGCTGAGGCGAGCGGATCACCTGTGGTCAGGAGTTCGAGATCAGTCTGGCTAACATGGCGAAACCCCCATCTCTACTAAAAATACAAAAATTAGCGGGGCATGGTGGCGCGGGACTGTAGTCTCAGCTACTCGGGATGCTGAGGTAGGAGAATCTCTTTTTTATTTGTTTTGAGACAGTTTTTTTGCTCTTGTTGCCCAGACTTGAGTGCAGCGAGCCGAGATCGCGCCGCTGCACTCCAACCTGGGGGAAACAACGAAACTCCATCTCCAGAAAAATAAATCAGTAAATAATAAAGTGGTGATTCAAGAAGGCTTTAAAAAGCTGTTTCCGGGTTGAGGGGGGAACAAAAAAGAAACAACTTTCTGAACTACCTTGGACAGTTCTTGTGACAAAATTCATTTGACATTATAACTACCAAAATATGAGAGTTTGGAATTTGCTTTTCAGGTGACCAAAGCCACATAATGTCCGTAGTTCGTTCATCCGTCCATGCCAAATGGATCGTGGGGAAGGTGATTGGGACAAAAATGCAAAAGACTGCTAAAGTGAGAGTGACCAGGCTTGTTTTGGATCCCTATTTATTAAAGGTGAGAAGCATTCCTATTTCCGGGTGGCCTTGGTAAATTACCAACATGTCCTGGATCCTGAGCAAAAAACATTTCTCTCTCAGTAGAGTTCTCTTGTCTTTCATCTGCTTTGAGCCATGCAGTCTGCTGGTCTGTGGGCATAACTTGGTTTACACATTCCAAGAAAACAGAGTTAATGTCAATCCACTCTAGCTGCTATAGTCATTCTGTATGCAAAGCACTGGCTGGAGGAGGTGGCTCACACCTGTAATCCCAGCACTTTAGGAAGCCGAGGTGGGTGGATCACCTGAGATCAGGAGTTTGAGACCAGCCTGGCCAACATGATGAAACTCCATCTCTACTAAAAATACAAAAATTAGCTGGGCATGGTGGTACACACCTGTAATCCTAGCTACTCTGGAGGCTGAGGCAGGAAAATCACTTGAACCTGGGAGGTGGAGGTTGCAGTGAGTCATTTCACTCAAGCCTGGGCGACAAGAGTGAAACTCCATCTAAAAAAAAAAAAAAACAGTACTGTGGGAACAGAGAACAGGGCATCTCATTCTTTCCTCTCTGGGTGCTGTAGGAGAGTAACCTTGATTAAGAGACATTTTAGCTGAATTTGAAAAAGGATTTTATCTGACGGGGCACAGTGGCTCACGCCTGTAATTCCAGCACTTTGGGAGGCCAAGGCAGGAGGATCACCTGAGGTCAGGAGTTCAAGACCAGCCTGACAAACATGAGGAAACCCTGTCTCTACTAAAAATAAAAAAAATAGCCAGGCATGGTTGCAGGCGCCTGTAATCCCAGTTACTCAGGAGGCCTAAGCAGAGGTTTCAGTGAGCTGAATCGCACCACTGCACTCTAGCCTGGGCAACAAGAGTGAAACTCCATGTAAAAACAAAAAATTTTATCCAGAGGACTGGGTGGGGGAAAGTCATTTCGGCTATAATGAGTGGTTTGTGGAAGTTCATTTAGCCATGATAGAGCATGACATTCTATAGGATCGTACAGTGATTTGGTAACATTGAGCCTGGAGCTTTGCATTTGGTAGGCATTCTTGAATGAATGACAAGGACAATTGGAGCTAGACTGTGAAGGGTCTTTTGTGTTTTGGATTTTTTTTTTCTGGAGACCGGGTCTTGCTCTGTCACCCAGGCTGGAGTTCAGTAGTGCGATCTCAGCTCACTGCAACTTCCTGGTTCAACCAATTCTGGTGCATCAGCTTCCCGAGGAGCTAGATTTCGTCCTTTAAGCCAGCAGTCCTCAACGTTTTTGGCACCAGGGACCAGTTTCAGGGAAGACAATTTTTCTATGGAGGTAGGGCACGGGGAGGATGAAACTGTTCCAGCTGAGATCACCAGGCGTTCGTTAGATTCTCATAAGGAGCGTATAACCCAAGACCCCTCCCATGCACAGTTCACAGGAGGGTTTGTCTTCCTGTGGGAATCTAACGCTGCTGCTGATCTGACAGGAGGCAGAGCGCCGGCGGGAATGCTCAGGCTGCCTGAACTGCTGCTCACCTCCTGCTGTGGAGTCCTGTTCCTGACAGGCCACTGAATTGCTATCAGTCTGTGGCCCTGAGGGCTGGTGCAGCCCTGGGGGTTGCGGATCCCTGCTTGAAGCCAAGGGAAGACAGACTTGGAAACATGGGTAGGGATGAAGACTGGAGTTAAGGGAATGGGCAAAGAGGCCACTGCAAAAATCTACGATGGAAATAAGGACCTGAACTAAAGTTGATATAGTGGGGATGGAGTGGAAAAATTTCAGGAAGAAAGGACAAAGTCATTGATTTGTTTGCTGTGCCAAGGATGGTTTCACATCCAAGGTTTGGCTCACAGGTGGGTGGGAATGCTGTTCATTATCAAGGATCAGAAACACGGGAGCAGGCTGAAGAGTGCCTGCTTGATCCTTGACCTTGGGAGACCTTAGTTTGAATACTGACTCTTTACCAGCTACACACATTGCTTAAGCTACCTGAACTTGCTTTTTTCATATATAAAATGAGAACACCTGCAACAGCAGGTTTGTTATAAAGAATAGGTGATTCTAGGCCGGGCACGGTGGCTCACGCCTGTAATCCCAGCATTCTGGGAGGCTGCGGCTGGTGGATCACCTCATATCAGGAGTTCGAGACCAGCCTGGCCAACATGGTGAAACCCTGTCTCTATTAAAAAATATATTAAAAAAATTACCCAGGTGTGGTGGCAGGTACCTGAAATCCCAGCTATTTGGGAACCTGAGGCAGGAGAATCGCTTGAACCCTGGAGGCAGAAGTTGCAGTGAGCCAAGATTGCGCCATTGCACTCCAGCCTGGGCAACAAGGCTGAAACTCTGTCAACAAATAAATAGAACAGGTGATTCTAGTTATCATTTGTAGTTTATTTGCAAAACTTTGAGCCAGGCATAGAACTAACTGTTTGATGTATATTATAATGTTGAATTGTCTCGATGCCCTTAGAGGTGCAGGTATTAGAGCCTCATTTTATGGTGGGAAACGCTGAGCTCGGAGTGGAGTGGTGAAGCGGCTCCCAGAGCTAGTGGTGAGAGCAGCGCGCTTACAGGCCAGAGGGGGCCCAGTGGGAAGGAAGAATGTAAATGGCATAGAAGAGATGGTAATTGATAGAGCAGCGGTACTGAAGGGAATGGTCTGGAAAGCTTGGGATAAGATCAACTCTGGAAACATCCTATTTTCCAAAAATTAAGCAGCTAATTTTGTGGCGTTTTTTGTTTTTTGGGTTTTTTTTGAGATGGAGTCTTGCTCTGTCGCGCAGGCTGCAGTGCAGTGGCGTGATCTCAGCTCACTTTAACTTCCACCTCCCTGGTTCAAGCAATTCCCCTGCCTCAGTCTCCTGAGTAGCTGGGATTACAGACACACACCATCACGCCCAGCTAATTTTTTTTGTATTTTTTGTAGAGATGGGGGTTTCACCATGTTGGTTAGGCTGGTCTTGAACTCCTGACCTCAGGCAATCCGCCTGCCTTAGCCTCCCAAAGTGCTGGGATCACTGGCATGAGCCACTGCACCTGACCGGGGTTTGTTTTTGAGACAGGATCTCTGTCCCCGAGGCTGGAGTACAGTGGCATCATTCAGCTCACTGCATCCTCAAACTCCTGGGCTCAAGCAGTCTTCCTGTCTCAGCTTCCCAGGTGGCTGGAGCTAGAAGCATGTCACTATGCCTGGCAATTATTTTTTTGGTAGAGAGTGGGTGTCACTATATCATTCAGGCTCTAATTTTTGTGCTAGAAGCCTCCTTAAGTATCTTATCTTTTCCCAAGCCCTGGCTTGTTTTCTGTGCATTACTTTTTCACATTACATATTGCCTTACCAGGTCCCAGATAGGAACTACTGATTTCTCTCGCTCTCTCCACAGTATTATAATAAGCGGAAAACCTACTTTGCTCACGATGCCCTTCAGCAGTGCACAGTTGGAGATATTGTGCTTCTCAAAGCTTTACCTGTTCCACGAACAAAGCATGTGAAACATGAACTGGCCGAGATCGTTTTCAAAGTTGGAAAAGTCATAGATCCAGTGACAGGAAAACCCTGTGCAGGAACTGCCTACCTGGAGAGTCCATTGAGTTCAGAAGCCACCCAGCTAACCAAAAATCTGGAAGAGCTCAGTATCTCTTCAGCACAGTGAAGGGGGAGTGGAAGAAGGAGCTGAAGGGAAAGATTGACATGTTTATGTTATGGAAAAAGAATTTTTTCTGTTTCATTGCAAACTGTGTCTAATTTCTCTGTGGTGTTTATGAAATAGCTAAAAGCATATGAAGTAAAGGGCATATTATGGTTTTTCATAAAGGTCTATGGTCATGTTTCAAGTTATCTGCTCCATGAATATACTTCCATGTTACACTAAGTGTGCCTGTCAGTCTGTTGCATTTTGTAAGCTCAGTGTTTTAGAAGGTTTGGTTTTTGTTTTTTGAGACAGGGTCTCTCTTTGTTGCCTGGACTGGAGTGCAGTGCTATGATCTTGGCTTACTGCGGCCTCAACCTTCCTGGCTCTAACATCTTTCCACCCCAGCCTTCTGCGTAGCTGGAAACATAGGAGCATGCCACTACTCCTGGCTGATTTTTTGTAAATTTTTTAGAGACAGAGTCTCTGTGTTGCCGAGGCTGGTCGTGAACTCCCGGGAACAGTCTGACCATCCTGGCCTCCCACATTTTGGGATTACATGCCGGAGCCACTGTGCCCAGCCAGTTTTCTTTTTTTCATTCAAAGGAATCTTGAACTTACCTTAGAACCTTTATTTTGTAGGAAGAAAGCCTTTTTTTTTTACTTTTTTTGTGAGCGTTTCGCTCTTGTTGCCCAGGCTGGAGTACAAGGGTATGATATTGGCTCACCACAACCTCCGCCTCCCGGGTTCAAGTGATTCTCCTGCCTCAGGCTCCCTACTAGTTGGGATTACAATCACGCACCACCACGCCTGGCTGATTTTGTATTTTTAGTAGAGACAGGGTTTCTCCATGTTGGTCAGGCTGGTCTTGAACTCCTGACCTCAGGTGATCCACCCACCGCATCCTCCCAAAGTGCTAGAATTACAGGCGTGAGCCACTGTGCCTGGCTGGAAGAAAGCCTTTTAATATAAACAGATAAGGCCACATTAAGTGAATATTTTTGATTATGGTCAGAATTTTTTCGATCAAGCTGTTAATAAGAATGTTGACGTGTAGAGGCCGGGCGCGGTGGTTCACGCCTGTAATCCTAGCACTTTGGGAGGCCGAGGTGGGTGGATCACCTGAGGTCAGGAGTTCAAGACCAGCCTGGCCATCACGGTGAAACCCCATCTTAAATAAATAAATAAATAGAATGTTGACATGTGGAAAATAAAATTTTACAATTCTCTGTCACTTTTCTTATATCCTAGGCTAGATTAAATAGGTGTAAGTTCCTAAAATCTGACACATTAAGTTGTAGGGCTTCTCCCACATGCATTTGAGATGGAGAGTGAGTTTTGTTGCTATTCATTAATACCCTGTGATAACTTAGATTTTGACTTAAGGAAGCATTGAGCAGTATATTTCCATTTTCTGACCCTTAGAGAATAGAGGAATATTTCTTTTTTTTCTTTCTTTTTCTTTTTTGAGATGGAGTCTGCCTCTGTTGCCCAGTCTGGAGTGCAGTGGCGCAATCTTGGCTCACTGCAACCTCCACCTCTTGGGTTCAGCCGATTCTTCTGCCTCAGCCTCCCCGAGTAGCTGGGTGTGCGCCACCACACCCAGCTAATTTTTTTTTTTGTATTTTCAGTAGAGACGAGGTTTCACCATGTTGGCTAGGCTGGTCTCGAACCTTTGACCTCAAGTGATCTGCCCACCTCAGCTTCCCAAAGTGCTGGGATTACAGGCATGAGCCACTGTGCCCAACCAATAGGGGAATATTTCCATTTCAGCTGAAACGTGTTTGTTTGTTTTAATATGGAGTCTTGCTCTGTCACCCAGGTTGGAGTGCAAGGGCATGATTTCAGTTCACTGCAACCTCCGCCTCCTGTGTTCAAGCAATTCTCCTGCCTCAGCCTCCCAAGTAACTGGGATAACAGCTACCCACCACCATGCCCAGCTATTTGTAGTAGAGACAGGGTTTCACCACGTTGGACAGGCTGGTCTTGAACTCGTGACCTCAGATGATCCGTCTGCCTCAGCCTCCCAAAGTGCTGGGATTACAGGTGTGAGCTACCGCACCCAGCCTTGATACATGTATAAGCACAGGGTTTCCAGGATGATCACAGGCCTTACCCACCTCAGGGATCAATCTAGTTGGGGAGGGATGCACAGTTGCCTCCATGGCAAAGAGGACATGGCTGAGGGTGAATTGAAGGTCACTTCCCAGGAGAGAGAAGATGGTGCTAGAAGTAAGCATTGAAGCAGGAGTCCCCAGGCCAGTAGATGAGGGGGTGGAAAGGGCATTCTAGGCAGAGGAAAGGGAATATAAAATCCACAAAGTGAATGAAAGTATAACCAGGACATCTGGCAGCAGATGAGGATTGCTGCGACATTTTCAGCAGTGACGGAACTCAGAAATAGCTGAAAGTAACTGTAAATGACAACGCCTGAATTAAAGAGTGATACAATTACATTTGCATTTTAATAAAAGTGATTGCATGATTGTAGAGAACGGACTGGAAGGGGACGGGTTAGAGGTGGGGGGATCGCAGTTCAAAGACTGGTCCTAAGACCCAAACTGAGTTGTGCAGGGAAGGACTGAATAACAGCAATGAGGGACTGAATAACAAGCCCAAGGTAGAACTGCTGCCAGGGTGGGTGAGTGAAAGGGAAGCATCCTAGACTGTCTAGGTCTCCGGCAGGTGGGGCTGTGGGACTGCTTAGCCTGCAAGGGTACATGAAAGTATCAGGCATCTCCCACACACAAAAACAATGAGTTCATGTCCTTTACGGACATGGATGAAGCTGAAAGCCATTGTTCTCAGCAAACTAACACAGGGACAGAACCAAACACCGTATGTTATCACTCATAAGTGGGAGCTGAACAATGAGAACACATGGACCCAGGGAGGGGAACATCACATGTAACATAATATTTGCAATAAATCAAAAAGGATTTAAATATCCACATGGAAGTGAGACAAGACTGATACCATAGAAAAATCAAATCAGTGATATTAAGAATACACTTGGCTGGGCACAGTGGCTCACGCCTGTAATCCCAGCACTTTGGGAGGCCGAGGTGGGTGGATCACAAGGTCAGGAGTTCAAGACCAGCCTGGCCAAGATGGTGAAACCCCATCTCTACTAAAAACACAAAAATTAGCCAGGCATGGTAGCAGGTGCCTGTAATCCCAGCTACTCAGGAGGCTGATGCAGAGAATTGCTTGAACCCAGGAGTGGGGGTTGCAGTGAGCTGAGATCGCTCCACTGCAGTCCAGCCTGGGTGACACAGCAAGACTCGTTTCAAAGGGGGAAAAAAAAAACCAATATACTTGAGAAGTTCTACAAGAATGTAGAGGAAAAGGATAAAGGAATGAAAGTAATAAGAATGGTACTTCTGTGAAACGCAATTTTAAAACTCCAATATAAACATATTAAAATTTTTAGAATAGAGTAGAACAAAAACAACAAACTAATGAAGAAAGAAATAGAAAACATTTTTTCTTGACCTTTAGAAAAATCATGTTCTATAAAAAGATCCTCATATAGACATATCCTGCCAGAATATGTATTGAAATGCTGGAAAACTTTAAACCATTCCAGCCTCTGAGAAAAGTACTTAGAACTGAAAGAAAATCAGACTGACCTTGGCTTTTACTCTGTGATAGACAGTTCAAGAAAACACCAGAATACAATCTACACAGTTGAGGGGAAGGATTAGAAATTGGAGGAGTAACCAGAGATTTTGAAAACACACATGTGTAGTCTGACATTTGTGAGTAGTAGTCTGCTTTGAGCGTACATATCATCAATAAGCAGCTTAAGAGAAATATTGCCTAGTTCAACCATTATGGAAGATAGTGTGGCAATTCCTCAAGGTTCTAGAACCAGAAAAACCATTTGACTCATTCCTGGGTATATACCCAGAGGATTATAAATTATTCTACTATAAAGACACATGCACGCCTATGTTTATTGCAGCACTATTTACAATAGCAAAGACTTGGAACCAACCCAAATGCCCATCAGTGATAGACTGGATAAAGAAAATGTGGCACATATACACCATGGAATACTATGCAGCCATAAAAACAATGAGTTCATGTCTTTTGCAGGGACATGGATGAAGCTTGAAGCCATCAATCTCAGCAAACTATCACAGGAACAGAAAACCAAACACTGGATGTTCTCATTCATAAGTGGGAGTTGAAAATGAGAACACATGGACACAGGGAGGGGAACATCACGTACCGGGGCCTGTTGGGGTCGGGGGCAAGGGGAGTGAGAGGATTAGGACAAATACCTAATGCATTCAGGGCTTAAAACCTAGATGACGGGTTAATAGGTGCAGCAAACCACCATGGCACCTATGTATACCTATGTAACAAACCTGCATGTTCTGCACATGTAACCCAGAACTTAAAAAAAAATAAAAAACAAAGTATCAGGCATCTCCAAGTGGTGCTTCTAGCATATGGCGACACGTGTGTCACCAGCTCTGGGATGGAGTCCAAACCATCTCTAAAATATTTTAAAGGTTTAAATATTTAAACATTTATAAATAGTCATTTATAAATATATTAAAATATAAATGATGCTTAAGTACCAATGAAGTATTAAAGTATAAATATAAAAAGCATATGAAAATATAAAAAGTACCTAAGTACCATCAAATTATTAAAATATAAATGATATATAAACACCACTGAAGTATTAAAATATGAATGACACCTAAGTACCATTGAAGCATTAAAATATGTGATACCTAAGTATCACTGAAGTATTAAAATAGGATACTTAAGCACCATCAAAGCATTAAAAAGATAAATGACACCTAAGCATCATTGAAGTATTAAAATAGAAATGATACTCAAGCACCATTGAAATATTAAAAATATAAATGGTACCTAAGTGTCATTGAGGTATTAAAATAGAAATGATACTTAAGTTTCACCGAAGTATTAAAATGTAAATGATGCCTAAGTACCATTGAAGTGTTAACATATAAATAGTTCTTGTTTATATTTTAACACATAATTTTTCCTGAGAGTCTTTGTTTAAAACTTATACTCCGGGAAGACTTGCTATGTTTATTCCATGGCTTCAAATATCTGAAGCCACACAGCTGTGAAATCGGAATACCCCCTTTTTCCCCAGTAAAAAGCCTGGGAGACTGGAACTCCATAGCAAAATGATGTGGAGGAAAACAATGCAGGGTAAGCAGGCTAATACAAAACGCAAAAGCAAGGTCAGCAAAGAAGTGTCTAGCTACAGTTTGTATTTCAGAATAGATTTGAAAGCATGTGTCTCATGAAACAGAGATAAGGAAGTGGAGACACGTGTGACAGTCACAGGAGCTCATCCACCCTGGAAGAGGCCCCGCCTCCTGCTCTGTAGGGCTGGGCCAAGTCCTTTACACTGTGGAGAGCGCTCACTTCTGCCTGTCTTTGGGCTGTGAGAAACACTCACCCATTCAGACACAAAGAGTGGACTTACAGGCACGAAGAACAGTGAAAGTGGGAGTTTTTTTTTTTTTTTGAGACGGAATTTCTCTCTTGTTACCCAGTCCAGAGTGCAGTGGCGCGATCTCGTCTCACCACAACCTCCGCCTCCTGGGTTCAAGTGATTCTCCTGCCTCAGCCTCCTGAGTAGCTGGGACTATAGGCGTGTGCCACCACGCCCGGCTAACTTTTGTATTTTAGTAGAGATGGGATTTCACCATGTTGACCAGGATGATCTCGATCTCTTGACCTTGTGATCCTCCCGCCTTGGCCTCCCAAAGTGCTGGGATTATAGGCGTAAACCACTGCGCCCGGCCCAGACGGGGTTTCACCATCTCGGCCAGGCTGGTGTTGAACTCCTGACTTCAGGTGATCCACTTGCCTAGGCCTCCCAAAATGCTGGGATTACAGGATTGAGACACCGTGCCTGGACAAAAGTGAAACTTTTTAGTAACAGTCATGTAAGATCGGGTGTCGGATAGGCAGGCACACCCAGTACAGTTTGAACAAGCAATTAATCCCCTAGTGTGCAGGTCCCTCACCCCGTTCCTCACAGGCTGAGTACTACAGGGTTGCAGTCTTCCTGGACATCGTCTAAGTTTCATTATCTCTTTATGTTACATCCTGGCCGGGTATAGTGGCTCATGCCTGTAATCCCAGCACTTAGGGAGGCTGAGGCGGGCGGATCATGAAGTCAGGAGTACGAGACCAGCCTGGCCAACATGGTGAAACCCCGTCTCTACCAAAAATACAAAAATTAGCCGGGCGCAATGGTGGACACCTGTAATCACAGCTAATCGAAGGCTGAGGCAGGAGAATCACTTGAACCCAGAAGGCAGAGGTTGCAGTTGCCGAGATTGCGCCATTGCACTCCAGCCTGGGCAACAAGAGCAAGACAACCTCTAAAAAAAAGAATACATCATCTCCCTGTCCCTACTTGAAGTTTTGATTTCCCAATGGTGAAACTTTCTTTCCTTTTATGAATTAGCCACCCTGCCACTATTCTCCCTCTCCTCTGCTTCTGTGAGTTTTTTGTTTGTTTTTGAGACGGAGTCTCGCTCTGTCGCCCAGGCTGGGGTGCAGTGGCGGGAACTCAGCTCACTGCAACCTCCACCTCCTAGGTTCAAGTGATTCTCCTGCCTCAGCCTCCCAAGTAGTTGGGACTACAGGCACGCACCACCACACCCAGCTAACTTTTTGTATTTTAGTAGAGATGGGGTTTCACCATGTTGGCCAGGATGGTCTCGATTTCCTGACCTCGTGATCTGCCCGCCTCGGCCTCCCAAAGTGCTGGGATTACAGGCGTGAGCTATCACGCCCAGCCAACTTCTGTGAGTTTTATCACTCTTCCCTGATGTCTGTACCGTTCGGCTTGTCATGTCCGCAGGGAGCTGCCTGGACTTGCCCAGGCCTGTTTTCTGAAAATGGATCACTTAGGAAGTACTTCTTACAGGGTTCCCGACAGCTTTACGAAGCATGTGCTAGTTGAGGCCAGGAGGTCCTCAGCCACACACCTCTGGCCTCCTATCCTTGTGTCCCTTGGCCTCCATCTCACTGGCCTCCAAGGGACAGGTGCCTCTCCCAGCTCTGAGGCAAAGCCCTCCTTTATCCAGAGTCCACCCCGTCCTCCCTGGTGGCTCCTTGCCATAATAATGTGTTCAAATTCTACCCCCGTCAGAAAACTGCACCCCTTGAGCTCTGATGCTCCCTTGGCTCCCAAGATTACCAGCTTCAGGGAACCTCCCAGTTCTTGCCCACCTATGACCTCCAAGCAGCCCAGTCCTGAGGGCACTTTCCTCTCTGCCTCTGCAGCCCCACATTAGCGTGGAAATGCTCCCTTTGGCCGCTGGAGCCCCTACTCCTCCCGGGTTCTCCCCCACCAGCAGGGTCTGGCTCCCTTCCTGCTGCCGTTGTTATGGTTGCAGTTTTCATGGTTACATTTATGGCTTTTTTTTTTTTTTGAGACAGTGTCTCACTGTGTTGCCCAGGCTGGAGTGCAGTGGTGCAATTTCAGCTCACTGCAACCTCCGCCTCCCAGGCTCAACCGATTCTCCCACCTCAGCCTCCCGAGTAACTGGGATTATATAGGCACCCACCATCATGCCTAGCTAATTTTTGTGTTTTTGTAGAGACAGGGTTTCACCATGTTGGCCAGGCTGGTCTCAAACTCCTGACCGCAGGTGGTCCGCCCGCCTCGGCCTCTCAAAGTGCTGGGATAACAGGCGTGAGCCACGGCACCCAGCTACATTTGTGGCTTATCTTCCTGGAGGATGCATTTTTCCCTCTACAGCGCCAGCCTCCCAGACCCACGCCTTGCTTAGGTTATTTCTTCAGCCAGGGATGGCGTCCCTTCTTCCCCTAGGACTCAACTGTCCTGCCAGCTCCTTGGGGACCTTTTTCCCCATCTGTCCTCCAAGTCACAGCCACCCCTGGTTACATGCTCTTTTCTGTCTCCTGAACCTGTCCATTTTGAAACTTGTCACACTCGGTCCAGTCATCATTGCACATTCTGTCCCCACCAGACCTCGACGGCTTGAGGGTGGGTACCAAGGACTCCCCATAGCCAGTGCCCACCGGTGCTGAAATGAATGGGAACCACGCCGTCCCAGGACCGTCACAGTTCTTTCTCTTTATTTTATTTGCGACAGGACGTCGCTGTGTTGTGTAGGTTGGAGAGCAGTGGCATGATCATAGTTCAGTGCAGCCTCCACTTCCTGGACTCAAGCGATCCTTCCACCGCAGTCTCCAGTGTAGCTGACACCACAGGCGCGCTCCTCCATGCCCGGCTAATTATAAAATTTTTTGCAGAGTGGGGGCTCGCTAGGTTGGTCTCGAACTCCTGGCCTCAAAAGATCCTCTGGCCTCAGCCGCCCAAAGTGCTGGGATGACAGGCATGAGCCGTTGCGTCCAGCAGCAGAGCACGTCTGTTAAAGCGTGTGGCGTTGTTTGAAATGGCAACATATTCACATACTACAAACTGTAAACGGCATGGGCGGGCTGGGGTGGGGGGAACCCCACTGCCACAGCCCTGCCCAGGCCCCGGGTTCCCCTGGCGACAGTGTCACTCGTTCCTTGTGGAGCTTTCCCTGCTCGCTGAAGCTGTGCCTCTGCACCCGCGCGTCTGGGCACCGAGCTCCTCTCGCCGAAGCGACCGCGCTGGGGCTGGGCGCCCTCCGGCAGCGGCCGCGCGTGGGTGCCTGGACCCCGCCGACCCCGCGGCCGCGCCCTGCTCCCCCTGGCGGCCGTGCCCTGCCCTGCAGCGGCCGCGTCCGGCCCGGCCGGGGGAGGGGTCGCGCGGCGGCGGCGTCAGCGGCGGCGCCCTGGCGGTGGGAGCCGAGGCGCCGAGCAAGATGGCGGCGCGGGTGCTGCGCGCTGGCGGAGCGGCCTGGGCCGGCGGTCTCCTGCGGCGGGCGGCCCCCTGCAGCCTCCTGCCGGGGCTCCGGTGAGCAGCACCGCCCTTTCCGGGAGCGGCCGGGGAGGGGCCGCCGCGGGGCGGAGGGCGCGGGGTTCCCGGGCGCGGATCTCCGTCCCGGCCCCGTTCCCACCACAGGGGGCCGCCCGGCTTCGGGGCGGCGGGGGCCGGAGCCGGGGCGGGGTGGGGGCGCCCTCGGGCTCAAGGTCACGGCGGGGACGGGCCGCGCTGCGACTCCGCCCTCGCCCGGGAAGGCGCCCGAGGCTTGGGGCGGAGGCCGCATCCTCCCTGCGGCGCTAGCGCGGCCTGCGGGGCGCTGAGCGGCGCGACCCGGGGCCGGGGGCAGGGACCGCGCGCTCCTGAGGCCGCAGGCCCGGGACGTCGCCTGCTGGGTCCCCGCCGGAGGCTGCTCCGAGCCTGGGTGGCCCCGGCCTCTGAGGTGCTGTGAGTGGGAAATACGACGACGCGTCACGGATCCGCCCGGGCCAGCCCTCCGCGGAGGGTGGGAAGTCCGCTTGTGGAGGAGGTCAGAGCATTCAGGTCTTTGACTGGGAGTTTAAAAAGTACTTAGTGTTATCAGCACCAAGGGTTCAGGCGTGGGGCTCTTGTTTAAACTTTTGTTTTTCTAACTTCAATGGATGGGACGTTCGGTTGTCCAGATTCCTCACCTTGACATTTCCATGTGTTATTTTCCACATTCAGACAGCAAAGCCTAACCTGACTTACCTGGAGTTGCTTTCTCGTGTTCATTGCTTTGGGAAGTTTAAATTACCAAAGGAGCTCGCGCCTGTAATCCCAGCACTTTGGGAGGCGGATCACCTGAGGTTGGGAGTTAGAGACCAGCCTGGTTAACATGGAGAAACCCCGTCTCTAAAAACACAAAATTAGCTGGATGTGGTGGCGCACGCCTGTAATCCCAGCTACTCAGAGCCTTAGGCAGGAGAATCGCTTGAACCTGGAAGGCGCAGGTTGCCATGAGCCAAGATTGCGCCTTTGCACTCCATCCTGGGCGACAAGAGCGAAACTTTCGTATCAAAAAAAAAAATTACAAAAGGAACTGTGTGTTAAGCTCTCCATAGGCCAGGGAGCTTTCAATAACATGGTTTATTTTTATTTTTATATTTTGAGACGGAGCCTCACTTTCGCTCAGGCTGGCTGGAGTGCAATAGCACGATCTCTGCTCACTGCAACCTCTGGCTCCCACGTTCAAGCGATTCTTGTGCCTTAGCCTCTAGACTACATGCGCTCACCAACACACGCAGCCAATTTTTGTGTTTTTGGTAGAGACGGGGTTTCACCATATTGGCCAGGCTAGTCTCGAACTCCTGACCCAGGTGATCCTCCCACCTCAGCCTCCCAAAGTGCTGGCATTACAGGTGTGAGTCACCATGCCTGGCCATAACATGGCTTATTTAATTTAATCCCCGTAGTAGTTTGAAAAATAAGTAGGAGCATCTGCATTTTAGAGAGAAGGGCAAAAGATACGTAACTAGAAAACGGTTTTTTGGTGGTTGTTGCGGGTTTTTGTTTTTTTGTTTTTTTTTTTTTGAGATGGAGTCTCGCTCTTGGAGTGCAATGGTGCGATCTTGGGTCACGAAACCTCCATTTCCCAGGTTCAAGCGATTCTCCTGCCTCAGCCTCCCCAGTAGCTAGGATTAGAGGCATGTGTCACCACGCCTGGCTAATCTTGTAATTTTAGTAGTGACAGGGTTTCTCCATGTTGGTCGGGCTGGTTTGAACTCCCAACCTCAGGTGATTCGCCTGCCTCGGCTTCTCAAAGCGCTGGGATTAAAGGTGTGAGCCTCCCCACCAAGCCTCGAAAAAGTTTTTGTTTTTGAGACAAGGTCTTGCTCTGTCCCCCATGCTGGAGTGCAGTGATGCAAACATGGCTCACTTCAGTCTTGACCTCCCAGGCTCAGGCGATCTACCACCTCAGCTTCCTGAGTAGCTGGGACTACAGTCACACACTACCGCGTCCAGCTAATTTTTAAAGTTTTTGTACAGACAGGTTTCACCATGTTGTCCAGGCTGGTCTCACATGGGCTCAAATGATCCTCCTGTCTCGGCCTTTCAAAGTGCTGGGATTACAGGTGTGAGCCATCAGGCCCAGCCTAGACAAGGTATTTGAACCCAAGTTTGTCAGGCTGCAAGGAAGGCCCAGTGACCTTTCGTAACACTGATGCTTGACTTGGATGTTTAAATTATTTTAATTTGATATTTATGTCTCCAAACTGATTAACAAATCAACATCCTTTTATTTTTATTGTTACTGAGCATCTATGGCATGTCTTATTTTTTCTTTTTTAATTTGAGATGGAATCTCACTCTGTCACCCAGGCTGGAGTGCAGTGGGGTGATCTCTGCTCACTGCAGCTTCCACCTCCCGGGTTTAAGCGATTCTCCTGCCTCCGCTTCCCAAGTAGCTAGGATTACAGGCGCCCACCACCGTGCCCGGCTAATTTTTTTTTTTTTTTTTTTGTATTTTTGTAGAGATGGAGTTTCACCAGGTTGGCCAGGCTGGTCTCTAACTCCTTGCCTCGGGTGCTCCACCCACCTCAGCCTCCCAAAGTGCTGGAATTATAGACGTAAGCCACCATGCCTGGCCACAAGTCATTTTTTTTTTCACACAGGCAATTTGAGCCCATGATATGTGTATTTTTTTTTCTTTCCAAAAGAGATGACACTGAAGTTGTACACCCAACATGTCAGCCTAACGTGCCCAGGGCCACAAAGCTTGTCACCGTGAGCGTTGGACCTGCATCTGCCGAGTACCCCTACCTCCCACTGCAGCCAGAGGTGTTGACCTTGGAGTCCTTCTCCATCTGACCTGTGGTGGTTTGGTTACTCTCTTAGGTCCTCCTGTACATTTCGACAGCTGCTTCTCGGCTTCTTCTGAACTACAGACATTGTCTAGGACTCAACCTAGGTAGACCCAGTTCATCTGCAAGTTCTACCGGACGTTAGTGTGTGTGATATGCTTGAAGCCATGTGGAATTGGGCATTATAGCCATGGTCACTGTCCCCAGGGAGCCATGACAGTGGTCAGAACACAGACTCACAGGTTGACACGGGCTGAGAAAACAGGCAACCAGCACATGCGTTCATGGAAGGCATCTCGAAGAAGATGGTGTTAAGCTGAGACCTGAAGGGTCAACATGTGCAAAAGCCTTGAGTGGGACGAGGCCAGGTGTACTGGAAACCCAAGACCAAGACCGGTGTGGTAGGCTGGAGTGCAAGAGGGAGGGGCAGAGCAGCTAGAGGAGAGGTGGCAGGAACAGCGTCACGTAACTCCAGGCCTTGCAGGCCAGCTGAGAGAGCCTGGACTTTATTCCGAGAGCCATGGAAAACATTTAAAGGTATAACCTGTAGTGTGACACGATCAAGCTGATCTTTTTGTTTTTTTGAGACAGGGTCTCACTGTGCCACCCCGGCTGCAGTGCAGTGCTGTGGTCTCGGCTCACTGCAACCTCTTCCTCCTGGATTCAAGTAATTCTTGTGCCTCAGCCTCCTGAATAGCTGGGACTACAGGCACGTATCACCATGTGCAACTAATTTTTTGTGTTTTTTGTATAGACAGGGATAGGGCTATAGGGTCCCGCAGGGTCATGGGGTGTCCCTTATGCTGTGCTGAGGTGCAGGGTCTAAGAAGTAGAGATAGGACACTGAAGAACTGGTGAAGAGCAGCTGGACTCCGGGGGCAGCGCCACCTGTGAGTGGAGATGAGCGAGAGCCCCAAATGCCCAGAAGCGTCTGTATTAGGTACAAGCAGGGGGGCAGGGTCGTAAGCGAGGTCATCATCTATAGGCTTAGTAATAGGGCATACATGATCATGTGAGTCACAAGTGAAGGGGCCACCCCATCATGTCACCTGGGAAGAGAGGTGGGTGGTGTGCATTAGGGGGCCGTGCCGTGCACAGTAGTAGAGGGTCATGTACAGAAAAGGGGTCCACCCCCATTAGGTCACCGGGACAAGGAGGTGGGCTGTGTGCAACAGGTGTCTTGCACAACCCTTCTTATCTAGGGGCTGGAGACTTCAAAGGATTTCTAATAGGATACTGTAAGCCAATGCGGTGGGAGCTGACAGACGTGTGCTCTTCTCTTAAGATATTTATGGGAGGATGATTTGAGCTAGCACAGAAGCGAGAAAAGACTGACAGGGTGTACAGCCGCCGTGACTGGCCATACCAGAGGGATTATTTCCAGGATCTCAGGCCTGAGGCCTACTTTCCACAGGAACTGGATGCAGGGTACTACAACTACTTTATCAGGAGGAGAGGCTCTTGCTTCAAGTCTGCCATATAGCATATGCCCTTTCAGGCAGGGATGCCACCACCTGGGTCTTTGGTTCTCATCTTGGTCTGGCTGTTTTCTCATGTACTGCTTCTGTTCTGTGACTGCTCTAGGCATTCCCTCTGCTACAAACTACGGTATAGTTATATGGAAGGATTCTATAAATCAGCACTAAATGTGTCAGTACAGCTCCAACTACAATACCTGTATGATTATATAAAAAGATTATATAGAACTAAGTATGCTAGATATAAGTCTTAAGTATGATTATAGGCCGGGCGCAGTGGCTCATGCCTGTAATCCCAGCACTTTGGGAGGCCGAGGTGGGTGGATCACCTGAGGTCAGGAGTTCAAGACCAGCCTGGCCATCATGGTGAAACCTCATCTTAAAAAAAAAGAAAAAAAGTTTAATTATATAAGCTAGATATATGTAAGTAGTAAGTTATACTTCAGGCACTAATTCTATAAACTAATATGTGATTACATGTAAAGGATTATATAAAGGAAATAGCTGAGTAATAACACTATAAACTAAGATATTCTTCAGGCACTAATTGTGCCTGGGGTCTGGACAGTTCTCCTTCCACAGTGCCCATGGGAGGTGTTACCCACAGACAGGGTTTTACCATGTTGGCCAGGCTGGAGTTGAACTCCTGGCCTCAAGTGATCCACCCGCCTTAGCCTCCCAAAGTGCTAGGATTACAGTCGTGAGCCACCATGCCCAGCCTGATCTCTTTTTTTTTTTTTTTTTGAGACGGAGTTTTGCTCTTATTACCCAGGCTGGAGTGGAATGGTGCTATCTTGGCTTACTGTAACCTCTGCCTCCAAGGTTCAAGTTGATTCCCCTGCCTCAGCCTCCCGAGTAGCTGGGATTACAGGCATGCACCACGATGCCCAGCTAATTGTTGTATTTTTGTAGAGACCAGTTTTCACCATGTTGATCAGACTGGTCTCGAACTTCTAACCTCAGGTGATCCACCTGCTGCGACCTCCTAAAGTGCTGGGATTATAGTTGTGAGCCACCACACCTGGCCTGATCATTTTTTAAAAAGATCACTCTGACTTGGGAGAGGGGCAGAATTAAGGGTGGTGGCCAGCTAAGTGGATGCTGGCACTGGGAGTTGAGAGTTTGCTGAGAGTTGTTTGTTTCGCAAACATACGAGTGCCTACCACATGCCAGGTACTGCTGACTCTTGAGAGACATCAGTGAATAAGGCGCCCAAGGCCACCCAGGAGCTTACCAGTAACTCAGGAGAGCTGGGGAAGAAGAATTCAGAGTAGTTTAGGACTTGGTAAAGTTTGAGAAGGCTGTGTACCATTCAAGTGGAAAAGCAAATAGACATTTAGCCATGTGACTCCTCAAAGGAGATGTCTGGGCTACAGGTAACATTTGGGAGTTGTCAGTATATAGGAATGCTAAATGTTAATGGACACATGGATTTCATTATACTGTTTCATATTTGACTTAAATTTTTCATCATAAAGACTGGGTGTGGTGACTCACACTTATAATCCCAGCACTTTGGAAGGCTGAGGCAGGAGGATTGCTTGAGCCTAGGAGTTTGAGACCAGCCTGGGCAACGTAGCGGAACTCTGTCCCTAATAATAAATAAGCGCATAAATAAAAAATGTTTTAATGGAACATTTTTTTTAAGCCATAGGAAGCTGGGCACAGTGGCTCAGGCCGTAATCCCAGCACTTTGGGGGGCTGAGGTGGGAGGATCGCTTGAGCTCAGGAGTTACAGCCCATCCTCGGCAACATGGCAAAACATGTCTCTACAAAAAATATGAAAATTAGCCTGGCGTGGTGGCATGGACCTGTAGTCCCAGCTACTTGGGAGGCTAAGGTGGGAGTATGGCTTGAACCTGGGAGGCAGAGGTTGCATTGAGCCAAGATCATACCACTGCATTCGAGCCTGGGTGACAGAGCCAGACCCTGTCTACAAAAAAAAAAGAGAATAAAAAGAAAAACCATAAGAATGTGTGAGATCGTGTGAGGTAGAGTGTGGAGAGAGAAGGGGGGGCTGCGAAACAAGCCCTGGGACGTGCAACCTATACAGGCTGGATGTGTAGGAGGGGAACTGGCAAGGTCATTGTTACGTGACAGCGGCCAGGAGGAGGGAGGGAGTGCCATCTGCTGCCAAAGGGTTAGGTAGAATGTCATAAGAAAACAGGATTTGCCAACAGGGGTGTTCTGGGTGACCTTGCTGGATCAGTTTCAGAAAGGAAGAAGGAAGTCCTCCCGGGAGCCTCATCCCTGCATGTGCGTCAGCCAGCACACGTCCCTTAGCGCTGCTCAGCAGCAAGCTTGGAATTCCCAGCCACTTCCTGGACGTTGCACGAGTGTGCCACAGGTGCTCGAAGTGCTGCTGTACCCAGGATGTAACTCCTCTTCCTTCCACGAAGCCTGCTTTTCTTGGGTTCTCGTTCTCCAGTAATGAAACCTCTTCATGTGGTGCCCCAGGCCGGAAAGCAGTTTTCCCCAAGCTCACCCCTCTTCTTTTCCCCCATCTGTCATTTGCCAAATGTGCCAGTTCTGCCTCTAGTATGTTTTGAATGCACCGTCTCTACTGCCACTGCCCTAGCTCAGCCCTCAGCACCACTTGTCTGGATTCACACGAAGAGTGCGCTCAAACCTGTCAATGGAGAGGACAACTAAAGAGTTCTCTTTTTCCTCTTTACAGAGATAATCTTGCTCTGTTGCCCTGGCTTGAGTGTAGTGGCATTACCATGGCTCACTGCAGCCTTGGCTCACTGGGCTTTAGGGATCCTCCTACCTCAGCCTCCCAAGTAGCTGAGACTACAGGCCCATACCACCATGCCCAGCTAATTTTTCTTTTTTTTTTTTTTTTTAATATAAAGATGGGGTTTCACCATGTTGGCCAGGCTGGTCTTGAACTCCTGACCTCAGGTGATCCACCCACCTCGGCCTCCTAAAGTGCTGGGATTACAAAAACTTTGTTTTTTTTGTTTTGTTTTGTTTGTTTTAATAGAGACGGGTTTCACTATGTTGGCCAGGATGGTCTTGATCTCTTGACCTCGTGATCCGCCCGCTTCGGCCTCCCAAAGTGCTGGGATTACAGGCATGAGCCACCGCGCCTGGCTGTTTTCTTATTTATTTATTTTTTTGATATAGAGTCTCTTTTGCCCAGGCTAGAGTGTGGTGGCGTGATCTTGGCTCACTGCAACCTCCACCTCCTGAGTTGAAGCAGTTCTCTTGCCTCAGTCTCCTGAGCAGCTGGGACTACAGGTGTGCACCACCACGCCTGGCTAATTTTTGTATTTTTGGTAGAGACAGGATTTCGCCACGTTGCCCAGGCTGATCTCAAGCCCCTGACCTCAGGTGATCCACCCACCTCAGCCTCCCAAAGTGCTGGTATTACAGGGATGAATCACTGCACCTGGCTGCCCAGCTAATTTTAAAATTTTTTGTAGAGAGGAGGGTCTTGCTATGTTGCCCAGGCTAGTTTCGAACTCCTGGCCTTGAGCAGTCCTTCTACTCTCTACTTCTGAAAGTGCTGGGATTATGGGTGTGAGCCACTGTGCCCAGCCACACATCTAAAGAATTCTTAAGGCCAGGCACAGTGGCTCACACCTGTAATTCCAGCACTTTGGGAGGCTGAAGTGGGTGGATCATGAGGTCAGGAGATCAAGACCATCCTGGCCAACATGGTGAAACCCCATCTCCACTAAAAATACAAAAATTAGCTGGACGTGGTGGCATGCACCTGTACTCCCAGGTACTCAGGAGGCTGAGGCAGGAGAATCGTTTGAACCTGGGAGGCCGAGGTTGCAGTAAGCCGAGATTGCGGCACTGCCCTTTAGCCTGGCGACCAAATGAGACTCTGTCTCAAAAAAAAAAGAAAGAAATTAAAAAGCACATATAGGGCCAGGTGCATTGGCTTATGCTTGTAATCCCAGCACTTTGGGAGGCCAAGGCAGACAGATTACATGAGGCCAGAAGTTTAAGACCGGCCTGGTCAACATGGTGAAATCGTGTCTCTACTAAAAATACAAAAATTAGCTGGGCGTGGTGGCGCATGCCTGTAGTCCCAGCTACATGGGTTGCTGAAGCAAGAGAATTGCTTGAGCCCAGGAGGCCGAGGTTGCAGTGAGCTGAGATCGTGCCACTGCACTGCAGCTGACAGAGCAGAACACAGCCCTGTCTCTAAAAAAGAAGAAATTAAAAAGCAAATATATAGAGAGAAGAACATTTTTCATGGTAAAATGTTCATTTTTAAAATCTAGATGCAGAAGGGTCTTCATTGTCGTGTTTTAACTCCTCTGGGTTTGAAGTTTCTCGAAATGAAAGGTGTGGGAGCAGGTCTCTGCAGCAGCAGTGTGGAAGACGGTACAGGGGTGGGGGGCTGGAGGAAGTGAGGTGGTAGGTAGGGAAGTCAAGGAGCTGCCGCTTTAGGCAGGACTCCTCTTGACACTGGTCTGCCAGCCTCCTCTCCCCCAGCCCGTGCTTCCGAATACTGTGCTCTTTGCACACTCATGTCTTTGGCAGTTACTGGCTCTGCTTGGAATCTCCTATCTTCCGTGGGTATCCACCTGACCATCTGCTCCTCTTTCCAATCTTCCACTCAACAAGTACTTCTCTAGAGCTGGTCCCCAGGCTGCCCCCACGCCATCCACAGCAGCCACCACTTTGTGTCACCGTTGGAGAGCTTGTCTCTGTTTGCGTTGTGATTGTGTTTGTCTGTCTGCCCTCGCCAGCACACTGAGCTCCCTCGAGCTCAGGGCCAGGTTCGTCTGTGCACTGTCAGCCTGGCCCAGTGGCTGGCAGGTACAGTGCCCAGTCAGTAAATAACAGTCCTCAGATGAATGAAGCGCACTGCACTTCTGCTGCCTCATCCTGTGGCCTCAGAGTTCAGTCCTTTCCCTTCTTCAGTTTCCTCTTCCCCACCTGATCAGCACCCAAGAGCTTCTGTCGAATGCACCCCTTTCTCTTCATCCCCAATGCCATCTTAACCCCACACCATCCAGTGAGTATTTATTGAGTACCTTCTACATACCTGGTGCTGCTGGGCTTGGCAGCCAGGATACCCAAGAAGCATGCTTCTGGCTTTTGTTGCCGCAGCCACGCACCATGCCCTGCCAGGCTGCTTTTGACACTTAGTTGTTTTTTTTTTTTTCCCGAGACAGTCTGGCTCTCTCATCCAGGCTGGAGTGCAGTGAAGTGATCTTGGCTCACTGCAGCCTCCACCTCCCTGGTTCAAGTGATTCTCCTGCCTCAACCCCTGGAGTAGCTGTGACTGCAGGCACGCGACACCACACCTGGACAATTTTTTTTTATTTTTTAGTAGACACAGGATTTCACCATGTTGCCCAGGCTGGTCTCGAACTCCTGACCTCAGATGATCTGTGTGCATCAGCCTGCCAGAGTGCTGGGATTACAGGCATGAGCCACTGTGCCCGGCCGACACTTAGATCTTTTTTGAAAACTTGCCAGCATCGCACTCCGCACAGGAAAAAGTCGCCCTCGCCTCACCCTGTGGTTGTATCTTGCCATTCTCCTGCACGCCCTTCTGCCTTGCTAAACAACTTGCCGTTCCAGAAATACGCCATTCAGTGTCATGACACCGTGCCTCGTACATGTTGTTCCCCTGACTGGAATTGGCACCTGCCTTGTCCACCTGCCTTGCTCGCCCTCCACAACTGAGCCAGAATGTCCCTATTGGAATCCCTCCTGCGCCTCCCAGGCCACGCTGATGCTGGGCTCGTGAGCTCCCGCACTAAGTTGACAGCGTCTGTGGCCACTCTGGCTGTTAACCGGGAGGTTTTTTTCTGAGACTGAACAGGCTTGGCGTCTGGTTCATCTTTGTATCCAGAGAGTGCAGCATAGAATGCTGACTCTGTCTCTAGTGTTTTGGATGGTGCGTCCTTCCTTACCCTCGGGAAGGCGCCCCTGACGTCTTGGCGATGGTCACTGTCGGTTAAGAACCCAAGCCAGATCTTACCACTCTGGCAGCCATTGGCATAGCTGCGACTGGAATGGCTAGACGGGCTGGGCGCATCAGGCAGCTTTAGTCACCTGACACTCAGAGATTTCAGTGTGACGGTTCGAGGTAATACTGGGCCAGCTTGTTTTTCATTTGTCAAGATGGTTGCCACCCAAGTTCATAAGGAAATGCCACTCAGAGGTTCTCGTGTGTGCGTTGTTGATTGTTTTAGTCTCACCCCCTGCTCTGCATTTTTAGATTACAAAGCATTTTCATATCCCTTACCTCATTGTACCCACCCTAAGGGGAATCCCTTTGGTATTATTTGTTTATTTTAGAGGCAGGGCCTTGCTCTGTCGCCCAGGCTGGAGTGCAGTGCAGGATCATAGCTCACTGCACCATTGAA
Source organism: Cacajao melanocephalus (assembly GCA_963573385.1). NCBI lineage: Eukaryota > Metazoa > Chordata > Mammalia > Primates > Pitheciidae > Cacajao > Cacajao melanocephalus. The sequence continues at coordinate 57,350 of CAUYLG010054815.1, forward strand.
CTTGCAGGCTCCAGCAATCCTCCTGCCTCAGGCTCCTGAGCAGCTAGGACCACAGGCACAAGCCACCATGCCTAGCTACCTTTTTTTTTTTTTTTTTTTTTTTTTTAGAGACAGGGTTTTGCTATGCTGCCCAGGCTGACTTTGGTATTACTGAAATATGAAATAAATGCTCAACTGGGGAGATTTCGGTTTCAAAGGCATCCTTTATTAGTGAAAATATTACCTGTCTATAAATATACATAATATATGTTTGCCTCTGTATTTTTGGGAGGGTATACTTAAAACTGTTAGTAGTCACTGCCTTAGTATTTCTTATTTTAGTGAAACTCCCTAGTCAATATTTTTAGAAACTTGTATTATGTCCTTTTCTTAATTGTTCATAATTGTTATTCCTAAGCTTTTACAATTTAACAAAAAAATTGTAGACACAATTTTTGTTTAATGAACTTAAAATGTAAAATAAACATGGAGAATTGGCTGGGTGTGGTGGGTCACACCTGTAATCCCAGCACTTTGGGATGCCAAGGCGGGTGGATCACCTGAGGTCAGGAGTTCAAGACCAGCCTGGCCAACGTGATGAAAGCCCACCTCTACTAAAAATACAAAAATTAACCGGGCATGGTGCCATGCGCCGGTAGTCCCAACTGCTCAGGAGGCTGAGGCAGGAGGAGAATCACTTGAACCTGGGAGGTGGAGGTTGCAGTAAGCTGAGATCATGCCATTGCCCTCCAGCCTTGGCAACAGAGTGAGACTCTGTCTCAAAAAAAAAAGACAAAAACAGAACACACAGGAATTATATATAGTCCCGTAAACAAATGTTAAAACTTTCTACTTTGTATATCACTAATTTCATATGATTGCCGTTTGCTTCATTTATTTATTTATTATTTTTTTTAGATGGAGTTCCACTCTTGTTGCCAAGGCTGGAGTGCTATGGTGCAATCTTGGCTCAGCACAACCTCTGCCTCCTGGGTTCAAGCAATTCTCCTGCCTCAGCCTCCCAAGTAGCTGGATTACAGGCATGCGTCACCACGCCCAGCTAATTCTGTATTTTTAGTAGAGACAGGGTTTCTCCATGTTGGTCAGGCTGGTCTTGAACTCCCGACAGCAGGTGATCTGCCTGCCTTGGCCTCCCAAAGTGCTAGGATTACAGGTGTGAGCCACTGTACCTGGCCCATGATATTATTAAACAGATATCCCTAAATGTAGTGTATATAAAACACTTTGAACAAATTCACAAAATGTGTTTTCATTTTTATTAAAATAGGGCTGGGTGTGGTCGTTCATACCTGTAATCCCAGGACTTTCGGAGGCTGAGGCAAGCAGATCACTTGAGCTCAGAAGTTCAAGACCAGCCTGGGCAGCATGGTGAAACCTCGTCTTTACAAAAAAACACAAAAACTTAGCTGAGTGTGAAAGGGGTTGAGGCAGGAGGATGGCTTGAACCCGGGAGGTCAAGGCTACAGTGAGCCAAGATTACACCACTGCACTCCAGCCTGGGTGACAAAGTGAGACCCTGTCTCAAGGAAAATAAAAGTATATAATCTCAGAGTTGTTATATGGAGAAAGCTGTGTGTCTCTTCTCTCTATCCGTTTAAACCCCCTATCATTCTGTCAGAGAAACCACCATTATGCTTTTTTAATTTTTAGGAATTTTAATATGTAGTAAACACAAAATGGAAGCATCTTCAACTTATATCTGCAAATGCCACTTAATCCTATATGTTTTTATCTTACACACTTTCAAGAAAAATTACATATACTGGTATTGTTATTTTGCTTGTTTAAAGTGAGTTTGCTTCTTTTTAATCTTTGAAGGATGTGAAAAAGTGCTTTTATGTTTATCATTATAGAGCACATTTTATTATCAATTTCATATTTTTATTTTCTTTCTTTATTTTTGAGATGGAGTCTTGCTCTGTTGCCCAGGCTGCAGTGCAGTGGCACCATCTCGGGCTCACTGCAGCCTCCACCTCCTGAGTTCAAGCGATTCTCCTGCCTCAGCCTCGTGAGTAGCTGTGATCACAGGCGTGCGCCACGACACCCAGCTTTTTTTTTTTTGTATTGTTAGTAGAGACAGGGTTTCACCATGTTGGCCAGGCTGGTCTTGAACTCTTGGCCTCAGGTGATTCACCTGCCTTGGTCTCCCAAAGTGCTGGGATTACAGGCATGAGCCACCATGCCTGGTCAATATATTTGTATTTTTTACATTTGTAAGTTCACATCATTCAAAAATGTTTATATCCGGTTTCTAGCTATTTGAGATAATATCCTATGAATTGGTTCTTAAATTAAAAGAACATGATATTGGGAGAAAATTGCTCTGTAATATTTGTTCAAGAAAGCAGCAAACCATGGCTCACACCTGCATTTTCAGCACTCTGGGAGGCTGAGGCTGGCGGATCACTTGAGGCCAGGAGTTCGAGACCAACCTGGTCAACATGACAAAACCCTGTCTCTACTAAAAATACAAAGATTAGCCGGGGCCAAGCGCGATGGCTCACGCCTGTAATCCCAACACTCTGGGAGGCCGAGGTGGGTGGATCACCTGAGATCAGGAGTTCGAGACCAGCCTGGCCAACATGGTGAAACCCCGTCTCTATTAAAAATACAAAAGTAGCCAGGCATGATGGCATGTGCTTTTAATCCCAACTACTCAGGAGGCTGAGGCAGAAAAATCGCTTGAACCCAGGAAGTGGAGCTTGTGGTGAGCCGAGATCATGCCATTGCACTCCAGCCTGGGCAACAAGAGCAGAACTCCATCTCAAAAAAATAAAATAAAAAAGATTAGCTGGGTGTGGTGGTGGGCACCTGTAGTCCCAGATACTTGGGAGGCTGAGGTGGGAGAGTCACTGGAACCTGGGAGGCAGAGGTTGCAGTGAGCCGACATCGCACCACTGCACTCCAGCAGGTGCAGGAGACCCTGCCTCAAAGAGAAGAAGGAAGCAAACATTTTTTAAGCAAAAAAAAAAAAAAAAAAAAAAGAAAAGAAAAAGGCTGTCACTATCATGTGAAATTTAGAGCCCTGCTTCCAGAATACTGTTGCTGCATAAGAATAGGAGTTTGTATTACTGTAGTGTGAAATCTGTATGTTCATTTCATAAAGTACTGGGGAATTTGTTCTCATGAGAGTTTTGTCTTGTCTCTTGTTTAAATTCCTGGTCCCTCTTTTTAATACCTGGGGTTGCTCTCTCTTTTCCTCTTAACATTTAGCTGGCGATATCTGCCTTCTTAAGCAAGTCTGCCAAGCAGATTAAAAATACTAGAAAATCATCTAATAGTGTTTCTGTCGACATCCCCAGGAAGAGAGTCACACTGGCCCGTGAGTATCTGGACCTTTATGTCTGGAAGTACTAAGATCCTGGGCATTTATGCTGGCCATTTGCAGTCCCAGCACGTGACTGATCTAGGAAAAGGCAGAAAAGATCTATGTGTAGGTCAGTTAGAGAGCAAAAGTAGCCGGGCACGGTGGCTCATGCCTAAAATCTCAACGCTTTGGGAGGCCAAGTTGGGAGGATCACTTGAGGTCAGGAGTTCAAGGCCAGCCTGGGCAACTTGGTGAAATCCCATCTCTACAGAAAACATAAAAATTAATCAGGCATGGTGGTGTGCATATGTTGTCCCAGCTAATCTGGAGGCTGAGGTGGGAGAATCTTTTGAACCTTGGGGATCAAGGCCACAGTGAGCTGTGATCACACCAGTCTACTCCAGCCTGGACAGCAGAGTGAGACCCTGTCTCAAGAAGAGAACAAAAGTATAAGTATAAAGGGTGTGTTGTGATAGACCTGGCCAGAGGTGAGATCACCAATTATAAAAGGGATTGTGAAAAAAAGGGACAGGAATTCAGAAGGCTACCTTCTGTGTGATTCCATACATAGGACGTTCTAGAAAAGGCAAAACTGAAAGACAGGAAACGCTAGAGATGGGGAGGGGGGTTGATCATAAAAGGAGGAACTTTAGAGGGTAAAGAAACTATTGTGATGGTCAGATGACTTTAGGCATTTGTTGAAACTCATAGAACTGTATGCCAAATAAGTATATTTTATTGTACATAGATATGAACAAAAATCAAGAAGATGAAGGAAACAGTTTGTCATTTGATCATGGTTACATAAGTTGAGAAGAGAGCTGGGTGCAATGCCTCACACTTGTAATCCCAGCACTTTGGGAATGCCAAGGCAGGTGGATCACTTGTGGTCAGGAGTTTGAAACCAGCCTGGCCAACAGGGTGAAACCCCGTCTGTACTAAAAATACAAAAAATTAGCTGGACGTTGTGGTGCGTGTCTATAGTCCCAGCTAATAGAGAAGCTGAGGCAGGAGAATATCTTGAACCCACGAGGTGGAGGTTGCGGTAAGCCAGCATTGCACCACTGCACTCCAGCCTGGTGACAGAGTGAGGCTGTGTCTCAAAGTAAAAAAAAGTTTAGAAGAGGTTGAGTCTCATCCAGGTTCTATTCTTTAAAATCTTATTTTCAGTGGTTACAGTGAATTACCTTACCTGTAGAGGGATACCAAAACAAGCACTTTTAGATATTTTAGCTAATTTTCAAATATAAAAATAGGCCAGGCACAGTGGCTCACTCCTGTAATCCCAGCACTTTGGGAGGCCGAGGTGGGCAGATCACTTGAGGTCAGGAATTCAAGACCAGCCTGGCCAACGTGGTGAAACCCTGTCTCTACTAAAAATACAAAAATTAGCCAGGTGTGGTGGCATACCCTGTAGTCCCAGCTAGTCAGGAGGCTGAGGCAGGAGAATCGCTTGAACCTGGCAGGCAGAGGTTGCAGTGAGCTGAGATCACGCCACTGCACTCCAGCCTGGGCCACAAAGTGAGACTCTATCTCAAGTGTGTGTGTGTGTGTGTGTGTGTGTAGGTGTAGGTGCAGAAGTTGTTCAGACAGTCCAGAAGGTTATACAGAAAAGAAAAAAAATCTTTACGTGTGTGGGTGTGTGTGGGTGGGTGGGTG
>CAUYLG010054816.1:0-23295 GCA_963573385.1 Cacajao melanocephalus
CTGCATTCTAGCCTGGGCAATAGAACAAGAATCCCGTTCTCTCTCCCTCTTTCTCTTCCTCTTTCTTTCTCTCTTACATTCTTTTTTCTTTCTTTCTTTCACTCTCACTTTCTTTCCTCTCTTTTTCTTTCTTTCAAAAAAAAAAAAAAACTTTTTTGTAATAGCTGTAAAATTCTATGGTTTGAGTATACCACGATATATCTTCTTGATGGACATTCACTTTGCTTTCCATTTTTGCTACCATAAACAGTGCATAAACATATAAATTTTTATGTCTAAAAGAGAATATCAGATTACTTAAAAACTGTAACACTTCACATTTCCAATATTTAAGAGGACCCCTTTGTTATTATCCCCCCCAAAAAAGAGGTTAACTTTACCAGTCTGATGAGTATCTACATTGGCATTCACTATTCCACTGTCTTTTTAAAGAGAACGTCATTAATTCTAGGGACTCTTGCTCAGGAAAACAGAAGTTACAAATGACTTTACTTTTTATTCTGATCACTTTCTGATTTATCAACTTTTTAATAGGAATGGTCACATGCCAGTTTACACCCCAAGGTTCTTTGAAGATCTTGCCTCAAAACACCTTGTTGGAGCCAGCACTTCAAAACCTTTATTTCATTATTTTTCTCCGGTCCTAATGAAGTCCCTGCATTGGCAGACCTGCCTGAAACCAGACTTTAAAACCTCAGCAATACCCTGACTAAGGCCTCTGAGACATGCGTAGGCTCTGTGAAGGTAGTACAGCCCTCTTACTGCATGGCTCTGTCCTGTTTACTGGTGTGCTGGTATACTTTTGGAAGCCAGAATTCACTGGAGAAACTTCAAACCTTCTAAGTCTGGGAAGTTGAGGTAAACTATTTTGCAGATGAAGGGACAGATGAATTCTGTCTAAAGGACAAAATTTAAGTGACTTGCCATACATCAGTCATGATATTCATGATATAAGTGAATAAAGAGAAACATTTTAAAATTTCATCTTTTACCACTAATATGTTTCCAAGAGTCTTTCACTATACAGAGGTAAGCATTGTATTAGAGTGAGTGGTCCTTTCTCCAGCTATAACTTTATTAACTTTGATATTGTAAGTGAAAGAACTGAAATGTTTTTGACTGGACATACATCTTACAGTTTCCCAGGGGCAGTCTGTACTCTGCAGCAAGGGAAACTAAGTTTAGGGGACTTCCTTATCATTGGAATACAGAAAGACATATCACAGGAAAAATGGAAGAGATTCTACGGGTTTCTTTTTACGTATTTTCTCCTTTACTTTTCACCCAAAACACCCAAGAAGTGGCTGTGATTACAATCATCGCATGAATGGAGAAAATTGAAGCTCTGAGATCTAAGCAACTGGCTACTGCTCCCACAGCTAAGGAGTGACAGAACTAGAATTAGGAGCCAGACCTAACTGCTTCTCCAGAGTCTGTCACTGTTCACTAAACCCTGTGCACCCCAGCAGAGAAATCTGATACCTCTGTTAGGACCATAAAACCCTGTCGAATACAAACTTTAAGGGAGAAAATGTTAGCATTATTGATGGTTAAAAAGCCTCTGCTTTAACCAGAATCCCTGTGAGAAGTAGGAGATAAAACACAGGCCTGTGAGGCCTGGAGCATTTCACTGGAGGAAAATTACTCCCTCTTTTACCTTCTGCATTTCCATAGAGGAAGGCTGTGAACGGGTCAGTTGTCGACTGGCCAAGAACCTCAAGTTGTGCTGGGTCTGCATCTAAATTTGCTCTTAGCAGCATGAAACTCAAGCAATTTGACAAATGAATAGGAAACTCAGTCACAGAAAAAAGGAAGTTCAGCTGAATGGGCAGGGTTTCAGAGTGTGAGCCCGAACAATGGGATTTTTAAACATCTTTAAGAAAATTAGATACTAACTATACATGCCAATTTCTGTTACTATTACAGAAAACATTGGTAGGATGCTAGGTCACTCGTGAGAAAGTAACATTATCATAAAAGTAATTTAGCTTCTGCATCAACTGATTCATGTGCCATAATCATCGTGACAACATTGTTTCAGCTACTATTTTTTTCACACGCATAGTACTCTGCCTCTATAATTTATTCTTTTCATAAATCTTTCAGGGGTGGTATTACTAACCCCACATTTCAGATAAGAAAACCGAGGGTCGGAAAGACGAAGAAATTTCCCTGAGCACACAGAGCTAATAAGTGACAGAACCTAGATTCAAACTGAGGCCTCTAACCATTAAGCCCAAGTCTAAAAAGAAGTAAATCTTATGGTATGAATTTTGACAATTTTAAGTATTGCAAGTAAATCCAATGACTGATATCCCTATATCAGAATTCTGATAGGTAGGAGATAAAAAGATACCTACTACCCTGGACTAATTGCAAGCAATTATAAGTACAAAGAGCATATTCCACTAAGCTACTGGTATTACACTCTACATGATGTTAAAACAGGAACATGGTTCCTAGCACACCCCAGCATGGGTGCCACTCTATAATTATACTGTTAGCAGCTCCGTAATGAGTACTTTCGTTTTACTCCTCCCATCAATACAAATGCCCATCGATGTAAAATAGTCACGCAGCTCTCTACAGTCTAAAGAGTAAAAAGAAATCCCAGAGTATCTATAACATATTGCTTCCTTTTAAAATGCATTACTGGTATTGTTTCACATGTATTGAGGTTGGTCAGCATGCAGGAATAAATAGAACAATGGACGCCTCAGATGGAAAACACAGATGCCTAGCTGTACTGATAATGAAAGGTGCTATCAGAAGCAAATCACACCCAATTAAGACACAAATAGGAAACATTAGTAATGCTCAATTCTGACTGTGTCAAGAATCTCTCTTCGCTTTCATTCATTGCTGATAACATCATTGCCTTGACCTTACTGCAAAATTAATGGTAGGCATTATATTATATTCATCATAGCATATTGAAAATTTGTGTGGGTGTATTTGTAGCCTTTACAATTTTTCTCTTTGTACTAATATATCGCTTAGTTCTAACTTTGTTCAATACTCTTTTAAAAATGCAAAGCCTCAGAGCAAAACCAGAGGAAAACTCTTTTCACAACATTCAAAACTATTTAAAATTAGCTTCATTTAAGTCTCCATGACCTGTAATGACTCTTGTGAGCTGGGTCCACTTTCGGTTTCTTGTTTCTTAACTCTATATACTTTGTGATACATAACTAAAAAGAATACTTTAGGAAGTAAGGATTTTTGTGATGCATCGAACCTCCTTTTACTAAGATTTGATGGTAATTATTAAGCAGTGTCACTAGAAATCTTTATCTGAATATTCCGTGGCAGCTGTTTTTGGGTCCTTCTGTTCTGGCCTTACACCATCTCTCTGTACCTGGATATATAGTTCCTGCTGTAGGATCCTTATTCAGTCCTAGTTCAGGTTGACAAGTTCCTGAAAGGACGTCTTTCAATTTTATGTTCTTCTTTTGTTAGTGTTAGGAACGTCTATGTAGTGATGAAATTGCCTTCTGTTTTCATTATAGTGACTTGTGGTTTTGAGGATTTTTTGGTTGGTTGGTTTCTCCTTTGGTATATTAGAGGGGTCATATCATCTTTGGATGCAACAAAACTCTCCTGTTTGATCAAAACAAAATAAAAATTCACCTTCTATTATAGCTATCACAGAGATATGGGCCCGAGGAAGCAAGTGAGCAAAAGAGCCACTGTAATTTATGCCATTACACTTTCTGGGTTACACCATTAATGTTCTTCATGCAATAGACACTTGGTGTATTGCTTAATGTGTTATGGGTAATATATGTGTGAATGTGTAAATGATACATTTAATTCAGTTTGGCAAATAGACATTGAGTATTTAGTACAAAGCATGCCTATGTAAGCTGCCAATAATCCACAACATCAACACAATCCATGAACGGATCCTCCAAGGACTCATATCCATGATGACTCATACTATAGAAGAATCCTGGAAAAGGTATTGATGCCATGTGAGAGTACACAAGGATCCTCCCACCCATATTCTGAGAGAAGAGAGATCAATGCTTTCCTCTTCTGACAATAATTTTACCTCTCCAAGCGTTACACTTTTCACAGTCAGGATAGAGAATGAACAAAATCTAATCAACCTTCTTGTCTCTACTGTGCTATCTTCCCTATTGAGTAACATGATACTTCACAGCTCTCTACCAAAAAGTGCTATATAAATATTGTCAGCTAATGCTAAAAAGAAGAGAGTTATGAGTGGCTAGTAAAGAGTTTAAGGGCTGAGACTTCTATGAGGGCAGAGTGAAGTGAAGAAGTAGTGCCTTTCATTTTGCCTCAGTACTCGTTCAACCACCTAAACTCTTAGCAGTGATAGAATTAAAAAGATATGAGTATAGATGGGAAGAAAAAAGACTATATGGAGGACTACCTACAACTTTTAGGGCAGCGACATACACTCTAAGCTGTAATCTTACCAGTTCCTGCTTTCCGTCATCACTTTACCAAAATTTAATATCCACTCCAAAATCTCATGAAAATAATAGGAATTAGAGTTTTGATTTTCCATCTCAATGTGTGATCAATTCCTAAATTCATAGAGACAATAGAATTGTTACACTTTACTATAACTTGCATTTTGAAACTTGACTATAGTTTCCTTTTCTGGCCCTATAGCATACACTGTTTCTTCAAAATTGGTCAATGTTTTATGTGCAGGATTATGCACATGCGGACTAACTCATTACTTTTTTTAAAGTTTTGCTTTGAACCTGAAATGCCTGCCTCCACATCTCTCCAAATCAGGAAAGACAGATACTTGATATATATGCTGATTATCTGCCTTCCCCAACTATGTTAGACATTACTAATTAATTATTGCATGCATTTTTATTGAGTCTCAGAATTCTCAACACAGCTCCACTCCAGTACCACAATCAATCACCATTGGCCTAGGAAATTAAAGCATTTTTACTATCTCTGACTTAGATCATCACAAAAGCTATATTTTGAGGTTCATTCATTATATTCCTGTCTAAATTGTATATGCACTTGCCTGTTGTTACATCTGTGTGAAGTAGTGCTTTTCTGACATTGGTTTGATTTTTTTGTGTTTCTTTTAATTTTTTATTCAGACTTTAACCAAATTACTAATCAAATGCATCTCAGTATTAATAACTGTTCATTGATCGATCCTCACTGATTTCAGAATATGTCTTTACCTCTGCCATTGGGATATGAAGAATTAGTCATTTCAATTTTCATTGTGACAACAAGTATGGGCCCTGAAGTCAGGCAGCCTGTATTATCCAGTTTTGCTTTAGTTTCCTTATCTGAAAATGTGGAAAACTTGAATATCAATCTCTTAGGGCTGCCATAAGGATGCAATGTGTTAATGCACTCAAATCACTTAGAACAGTGCCTACCACATTGTATGTGTCCAATATATGTTAGCTACTAGTAGTGCTTGTAATACTGGTCATTATTATTGACTGAGGTTAGGTGGGTTTACTCTATTTTATCTGAACATTCTCAGTGTGTAAGACATGATCTCTTATATAATTAACTTTATGCTTGTAACTCAAGCTTCACAATTATATAAGTGGGGGACACATTAACAATAATGGCATAAATTACGCTGGCTCTTTTGCACACTTGCTTCCTCGGGCCCATATCTCTGTGATAGTTCTCTCAAGTGGTCCAAAGTGTCTTCAGGGAGTGTCTTTCCAGGTTTCCCTGTTGTGCTGTCACGTCCACCTCTTTTTCAGTCTCCCATCAAGTATCACAGTCTTGGTTGCTGCTCTGCTCAGTCCTGTGGGCAAGTTCTATCACTATCCAACAGATCTTTCTGTGGTTATGAAAATTATTTATATCTATACTGTCCAATACGGTAACCATAAGCTCCAAGGACCTGTTGAGCACAAATATGGCTAGTGTGAATAAGGGCCTGAGTTTTAAGTTTTCTTTGAATTACCTTACATTTAAATAGCCAAATGTTGCTAAGGGTTACTTAACTGCATGGCAGTAGAACTTTAAAACATCACAGTTATGCCATGCTCTGCATGAATAAGAAGACATCCATGTTCCTATTTTGTGATCACTTAGACACTCGGATCCTTAAACAGTCCTGTGTACATCCTGTGCCTCACAATGGGCTCTTTGAGAAGATCTCCTTCAGTTTCTGCCTGCAGCTGCTTCTTCTCTAGGTCACAGATACGACCACATTGGAAGACACAGAGAACAAACTTTAATTATGTTTCTGCATCCACCCTACTACCTCTCCTAGATTCAAAGTGAGGCCTCTAACCATGTAGCCAAAGTCTAAAAATAAGTAAATCTTACTGTATGAATTTTGACAATTTTAAGTATTGCAAGTAAATCCAATGGCCAATATCCAAACATCAGAAATCTTATAGGAAGGAGATAAAAAGATACCTACTACTCAGACACTCCAACCTAGCATTCTCTTACTATTTTCTTCTTTTCCACAACCAGTCTAACAAAACAGTCTCCTTTAAATTAGTTCAAGCACATTGACTCTCCCAGGAGCATGTAGCAAATTGATAGCTATTACATACATAAAATAACCCATATAACTCACACATGACATAAAAACAAATTAGTATTTACTATGGTCAAAGCTATTAGCATCAAGGAGTAGGCAAATAGAAATTTTCCTATTTCTTCTCCCCTCTTAGTTAACTTCATCTCCCTTGTCTACCAACATCCAGGACATTTTTCTAACATAAAAAGACTCAGTCCATAAGGCATATCTTTGTCTTTGCACTTCTGATCATACCCAGTGTCTGAAATACTTGAAAATGCACATTTATAACCCTGTGATAACTTGGCTACACAGTTCCTCAAGCTTAGTTGCCTTTACACATCTAGGTGTGGCCATATTCTGCCTCTTATTTTGCATCTGATCCACCTTCAAGATTTTAATTTCAGCAACTCTCTTTCCTGAGAAACTGTTATATTTCTGCTTTCCTCACTTTATTTTATGAGATGCTATTTTGGATTATAATTACTTGTATTTATTATTTACCTTCTTTAACATATTGTAAGCATCTTGAGAGGAAAAATCTATCATTTATTTTCTGTTTACCTACATTCCTTATACATAGAAAGTGCTATTTTAACATATCTGAAATAAATTACCATGTTGGATAATTATGTAAAGATATAGCTTTCTGTATTCTTTGAATACTATCCTGGGACTGATTTATTTGCATGATCTGTCCCTAAAAAAAATCTTGCTCCTGGTTATTGTAAAATAAAGCTATGTTATTTGATCACACACCTGAGCTTTACCAGTGGTGATATCTGTGAAAACATTGTTTATTCTCTCAGAACTTCATTTCATATTTTTATGAGGAGAGAATATTTCCAGCATTCTTTAAAGGGATAATAATGAAAAGCATCTAGTAAAGAGATACAACTGCTATTCTATTCATTCCTCTCTGGTATATAATGTCCCTTTCCTGAAAGCATTTGAGTAATTAAGTACATTTAATATATGAGAGATTGCTTTTCTCCTAGCATATTGGGAAAGAGTAAAAATCCTTTTATAAATGTGTTTTTGTGAGACTATAAGAAGACAGGCACAGGCTTATAAATGCTGGTGCGAGTATAAGTTAGTGTAAACTTTTAAGACTTTTGAAAAAGCCATTTGGCAATGAGAGAAAGGAATAGAAAAAAAGAAAGAAAGGGGAAGGTGGAAAAGCAATGTTGGAGGAAAAGAAGACAGAGAGGGCAAAAAAAGATTGGGGCAAGAGAGGAATATGAAAAAGAAAAGAAAAAGTGTTGGACTTAGAAAAGAAAATAGAAAGAGAAAAAAAAAGAAAAGTGCAAAACAGACTCAATGACTCAGATAGGCATAATGCCTGTGGATGGAGAAATGAGTGAGACCTGAGACCCGAGCACCACACCTGTGTCAGCAGTTTCATCCCCATCCCCTAGGCCCCCATGTGCTTCTGGTACATTCTTTTCCCCAGTCAATCTCGGGCCCTGATCCCCAGGAAAGGAGAATGTGCAGCTGCTCTTCAACAGAGTCTCTGTTCTGGGTTTTGTTTTCCCTGACCAAATTTAATAGCTTTTATATTCTTTTGATGGTTATTTGTGAAATGTAGGATCAATAGAAATTTGATAGCCAATTTAATGAACATCAGAAAACAAAACAGAAATAATGCCTGCTATTTTCTCATTTGAAGCTGCCAAAACATTGAAAAATGGCATATATATCAAACACATGGCAATATAGGGGAGAAACAATAGTATGGGAGCTTTGAAGCCAGTATCTCCGTATCATATGGGAATACAGTCATCCTCAGTATGGATGGGGGGTTGATTCCAGGACCCTTGAAGGTACCAAAAGGCATGGATGCTCAAGTCCATGATAGAAAATGGTGCAGTACTTGCATATAACCTACGGACATCCTCCCAATCACTGCAAATCATCTCTAGATTACCTATAATACCTAACTCAATTTAAATTATATGTATGGAAACAGTTGCTATGGTGTGTTGTTTAGAGAATAATGACAAGGAAAATAGTCTGTACATATTCAGTATGGAAGCAACCATCTTCTTTTTTCTAAATACTTTCCTTTTTTATTTTTGTTTTTTTTTTTGGAGATGGAGTCTTGCTCTTTCACCAAGGCTAGAATGAATCAGCATGATCTCAACTCACTGAAACCTTGGCCTCTTGAGTCCAAGCGATTCTCCTGCCTCAGCCTCTCAAGTAGCTAGAACTACAGGTACATGTCACCACACCCAGATAATTTTTTATATTTTTAGTAGAGACAGGGTTTCACCGTGTTGGCCAGGCTGGTCTCAAACTCCTGACCTCAGGTGATCCACCCTCCTTGACCTCCCAAAGTGCTGGGATTACAGGCATGAGCCACTGCACCCTGCCTCTTCTAAATATACTCTAACCACAGTTGGTTGAGTATACCAATGTGGAACCCACAGATATGTGGAGTATGGAGGACTTATTGTATACGCTTTTAAAAAAATAAATTATTTTGTTAAATTGTTAAATATTACTGTAAAATATTAAAGCAAACAGATATAAATGCATTTATATATGTATACATATATACAATGTATATGTCTATATTTATGTAGAGATCAAAAATTTTAAATATAATTTAGAAACATTTGGTAAATAAATAATGTTAATTCAGCAGTGGAATATATATCAAAAATACTATAATTTTTTATTAATTGCTTAGCATTATTATCAACATTTCTAAGTTCTTAGCATTGTGCTATGCAAAACTAAGATGACTGCACATCATCTGAAATTCAAAAATATGTTTTTAACAATTAGTATAAACGAAAAGACATGGGAATAAAGAAATTAAAAACAAAAGAAATAGGGCAAAATTCTGGGAACAATGCTTACAAAATTCACAAGTTAAGTTTATTTTAATATTTTTAAGCATGCAAATACAAGGAGAACTCATAGAACTCCTCTTCCAATCTAAGCAATATTGATCAAACACACCACCTTTCTGGAGTATTCTAGAGGCAGTCAGGTAAACATACTTATACCAGTGCTTTAAAAATATTAGCTAAGACCCTGCTGAGTCATGAAATCAATTTAATATATTAGAAGTATTTTTAATGGAATGAAAGAGAAGATTAAAAAAATAGAAAACAGGAAAGATAATGTCAGTGTATTATTCAAGGTAAGGGTGCTGTTTCAGAAGAAACTGTCTCGGAAATACACATGTAGGGAGACAGATATAACACGTATTTTTATTGTGGTTAGCTGCCAAATGTTTTGATAGCCTCTGTCTTTTACAATATGAGTGAAAAACAACTTGCATAACACCAAAAAGGGAATGTTCTACTGTGAAAGTGTTGCAAATGGTGACCTTTCTGCTAGTACAAATGACAAAGCACTTCACAAATAATACCCTACAGTCAGAATAATCAATATGAAGTGATGATGTAGGGGGAAAAAATGGGACAGGCAAGAGCAGTGGGGAGTGGTTGGCAGTGATGAAGAGCCACTTCAATCTAACAAAGAAAAAATTCAGCTATTAGATTAGCTGCTGTCCACAACTAGTGGTTTCTTCTCTACTTCCACATCCCATACACTCATTTTTCAAATGTGTGAGTTCTTGGACAATACTGATTTTGACATTTCCCATAATATAGAATGGCTCTAAAATCATTACAATCAACAATCATTACAATCAACTGTGTGAAATGGCTGGAAGATACTTAAATGCCTTTAGTGCCAGCTTCTCACTCACCGGAGCAGACCTCAGACCATCTCTAGCTGCTGATTAAGCCATTACTCGATGCACTGTAGCTGGGACTCTGATTTACTAGGAAAAGGGGTAAAAGGAAAAAGTTGGTATTTCAATATGAACTAAATGTTTCCCTTCATTTTTCTATATTCTGTAACTTTACACCACCAATATTTTGCTTCTAATTATGCTGACAGGATATTTTATGAATTCAACATTCAGGCACACGCTTCTCAATCTTAAGGGATAACTAGATCTGAGAAAATTTCTCACACATGTGTATGACTTGCACATTTATTGTGGAAATAAGTTATATGTTAATTTGAAAGGAAGTCGAGAGAGACTGTGCCATTTAATGGAAGTAGTCCTAAGATGTGACTCAGTATATCTGGGATTCTCAGCCAGCCACTAAATAACTGTGTAAAATGACACATTCCTTCACCCCTCTGGGTTTAGTTTTCTCATCTGTAAAATTACCAAATGTTAATGAGGTAAATATATCAGAGATGTCTATGATTCTAAAACTTCTATTTCTAAAACTACGAAATAAATATAAAAATGCTCACCAAATAATCTACATCTTCTCTAAATTTCCTAGCTTCCTTTGGATTCAGGTTGAGACTACATGACCAGTTCTACCCAATGAGCTGTGAGCAGTAAAGAGGTATGTCAGATTTAGGCTTAGATACCTAGAATCAGGTTTCATTTAAGACTGTCAGATTTAGCAAATAAAAATACCAGAAAAAAGCTATATTTGAATTTTAGATAAACAACAAATATTCTTAGTATAAGCAAGCATGTGCCATGCAATATTTGGGACATACTTATAGTAAAAATTATTCCTGGTTAATCTGAAATTCAAATTTGACTGGGCCTCCTGTTTTTTCTAGTAATCTTACTTTGAATTTTCAAAATCTCTCATTCCTTGCTGCAACCACTCTAGGAGATACTTGTTGAGCTGAAAGCATCACTAATTGTGAGAAGATAGGATTCCTGAAAAGCTGGGAAAAAGATAACAGCCTTGAAGAATCCCCCCAACCATCATCAGAATTTTCAAGGGTAAGACTTTGTTGGGTTAAGCTCTTGTAATTGTAAGGTGTATGTATTGCTGCAATATAGCCTAACATCACCCTGACCAAGAGTCTGCTAGTGTTTTACAGTATGTTGGTGAAATGCCATTTGACATAATAAATAGAAATTGTATGAGTTCAAAGACATTTTTTAGTGCTCTACCTAAGTAATAGTGTTCATATTCATCATCTGGCATAAACTTGTCTGACAAGAACATGAAAGCAGACAGACTAAGAAAACTTTGAGAAATTTCCTTTTTTATATTCCTCAAATTGAACTAATTGATGTTAGTGAGATAAGGAGCAGTATACCAGATGCAAAATAGCCTAATGCCAATACTAAAGGAAGTTGTTTTTCCCCCAGATAATTTCTGCACCAATAAAAGGATCTGAACTCAAAATAATTCAAGCTATCCCTCTACCTTTCCCTGGGAGTGGGACAGTCATAGAATGCACCAGTTTATTAAATGAGAAATTCATATTTTAATCTACCCTGTTCATCTAGAACAGAGTTGGAAAACTTAAATACCTTCAAGGGAGAATAGAGGTCATGTAAATGAGTAAAACATTTCAGGAGTTTGAGGCAGTGGAAAAAATGGGAGGGGCATGCTTGGAACAAAAAGCAGCCATGTGATGCAATTCCAACCAATCGGCCAGTGGGAATGTAAGCCCAATGTAACCAGAGTCCCATTATTCAATGGAAGCCAGAAATCCAAAGGTAATGTATGAAATCAGCTAACTTCATATGTTGAGAATTGCTTGATTCTTTGTTTTAGCACTAGCCACGATTCTACCAACTAGATAAAATATGCCAGTAGGCTGCCAGTTAATTGCAATTTCTTATTAGTTTTTAGCTGTTAAAAACTAGAATAATTCTAGAAAAACCATGAGTCAAGAGAAAAAGCAAATAAAAATAAAACCTATTGAAGACACTCACAGGCAAGAGAATCGCTAAAGAAATACCTTTAAGGAGAATTCATAGAAGTAGAAAACTATATTACATTTCTTCCATAACTGAAGATACTCAATACATTATTTGAGCAGAGTCTACTTACACAATTCTACTTGAAGAATAACTGAGAACATTCATAAGAAAATAAAAACTGATCTTAATGGAAGAAAAAATTAGTCCAGCTTGACCCATAACAGTTCGATATAAAACCAATCAGGATCTGCCATCTTTATCTCCGACTTCTCTGACTCCACTCCAGCTACACTGACCTACTTGCTGTTTCTTAAACATATGAAGCCTACTTTTTTTCTATTTGTCTTTACCTCTGCTTGACATTGTCTTCCCAAGTTATCACAGGTGTGAGCCTTCTCACTTTACTTCATGTCTTTATCCAAAAGCCCCCTTGTCAGTAGGACCAGCTGTGGCTACAGTATCTAAATTTTCAACTGGATCATCTCCTTCCACAGACTGGATCCTATTACTTGATCCTTTAGCACTCAATTTTAGAGTCATGTAACATTCTTTTTAGAGTTATAACGACAAGTTTTCTTATATTTTCTCTCTTATTTCATCTTTTTTCCCTATGAACAAGGGGTACTATTTTCTGGCTGGTATCCCCAATTTATTTTCCAGACCTGCTATGGATTTTTCTTTTTTTTTATTTTCTGAAGTTCTAACTGCATACTTATTGATTCTAAATATCCTTTTTCTAAAAATACCATTCGATGTTATTTCAAGAATACAATATCTTATTTTCTGAGGATATTAACTGTAGCGTTTTTTAATGTTTCAGTATTTTCTTTTCTTACTTGCATTTTTGTTTTTTCTGGAAATTCGTTTTATCTGTTTGCTTGTTTGACCGTTTGGTCTCAGTCTTTTACATTAGAGGGCTCCTACAAATACTTGCGTGTACTTAACTGCCTGCTTATGTATAAACTTGAGGTTCTGGAAAGCATAAATTGTCTATTTTCTCAGACTTGATTTGTCACCTTGTGGGCTTCACTGTCTGGGATCTGACTGGACAATTTCATTCTAAGCACCTATTTGTTGGGATGGTCAACTTCCTACAGAGGAATCTTTCAATTTTGTCTGGGAGGTAGAAGCCTACCTGCAAGGTCCTGAGTAAGCATGGGCTCTTTTTTGGTTCCATATGAATATTAAAATAGTATTTTCTAGTTCGTTAAAGAATTTCAATGGTAGTTTAATAGGAATAGCATTGAATCTTGTATTAGTTAGTCCATTTTTATTAATTAGTCCATTTTCACAGTGCTGATAAAGACATACCCAAGACTGGGTAATTTATAAAGAAAAAGAGGTTTAAGGAACTCACAGTTGCATGTGGTTGGAAGGTCTCCTAATCATGGTGGAAGACAAAATGCACTTCTTACATGACAATGGCAAGCAAAAGGGGTTTGTGGCAATTGTGAATGGGATGGCATTTCTGATTTGACTCTTGGCTTGACTGTTGGTGGCATATAGGAATGTCAGTGATTTTTGCACATTGGCTTTGCTGAAGTTGTTTATCAGTTTAAGGAGCTTTGGAACAGAGACTCTGGGGATTTCTAGATACAGATCATGCTCTCTGCAAACAGGAATAGTTTTGAGGGAATGTGCTTTCTTTCTGGGTCCATGGGGGGCATAGTTTTAAGGGCAAGAACTTCCTAGCACCATGCCCCCCTCCCATCTCTCGCCATCTGGGAGATTTAATGGTTTATGTTTGAATTTCATGGGCACAGGAAGAAACTAAAGTCAATCACCCTAGCAGAAGTTCCGAGGAATTCCTTTAATTGGCCCGGGGTCTTACAGAAGGTGAACCCCAATATTACATTTTGGTGAGCCAGCCAGAGAGGGGCACACCAGGAGGGGGTACACCAGAAACGGGGGTGCAGCCAGGGAAGGGGTACACTGGAGAAGAAGACTTCAAAATCGTGAGTAAAACCGGCCCCATTCTATCTTTACCCTTTAAGAACACCTGAAGCGGGAACCTGAGCGGCCGCACCTCAGAGGCACGGGGCACGGCCCACGGCCCACGGCCCAGCCCCTCTTAAGCAGTGTGGCCCAGCCAGAATTAAAAGCACAGTTTTTTACCTCCAAGTTCTCTCTCTGCTTTTCCTCTCCTTCTCTATCCTTCGGATATTATCTCTGAGACCAAAACCTGCGGGAGCCTGTCGGGTGGAAAGGGTGAGTACCCCTGCTTTCTGCTCCTTGCCGCCGGGAACAGCCCAGCCCCAGGGGCAGAATCCAGCCTCCCGGAGAGGTCAGCCAGAGAAAAACAGCGGGGAGGGGTGAGGTACAGCCAGAGCCTGCAGGGGACCAGGGAGCCCGGCGGCCTGGCGCATGGTTCTGGCAGGCCTCTCCAGCATTCTCCAGTCCCAGGTAGCAGTGTGAAAAAGGCTCCCCAGGATGTTGGCCTGCCGGCCGTAGGTCCCTGCGTGGGCAGCGGCTCTGGGAGTGGCCCAGGTGTGCAGGTAGTTCTGGCGGGGTCAAGATGGCGACCGAAAGCCACGGGGGCGGGGGATCTCACAGCCCGCCAAGCAGCAGCTGCAAACACGGCTTTTAAAGTGATAGCGGCAAGCGGCTTTTTTCCTTTGCTGGTGCAGCTGAGAGAAATGAAGCAGCTGCTGGCTGTCAGCCCTGCCCAACCTTTGAGCAGGCCTCACCGCCTGAGGGTGCAGCATTGTCATTCAACATACGGCTTAAGAAAGCTTTCTGCCTCCCCTTAATGTAAGTGGCTTGTTTGTGCAGTTGGTTATGGTGTAGGACCTGCAACAGCAAGGTTGCTGGTTTAAGTCTCTGCTGGAGTCTGTTTTGATATGGGGAAATGCAGAAGCTGAAGGTTATGGGACTTTGTTTTTGGTGTATAATTTGTCTTGCTTAGGTTTGGCTCTCTCTACAGCAGAACTGGTTCCAGGACCCAATTAGTCAGTGGCAGGTGTCATACCCTTAAGGGCATTTTCCTGCAATGGGAAATGGGTTAGGGGAGAGGAGGCGGGGTCCTGAGGATATTGTTCCCACCTCAGCCACTAACCTGCCTTCTTTGAATTGTATGCTCTAATCCAGTACATGGGAGGCCCTCTGATAAGATGGATCACGCATCTTGGGCACACGAAATTTTGGAGTACTGACTGAAAGACGTTTCATTTCAGTACCCATTTTACCTGGGGGATGCCTCAGGTCGAAGTGGCTGTAATTTCTTTAACTGGGGGTGCGGGCATCACTTGTGTTCAATTTCAGATGGATGCTTCTATTCCCAAGCTATCCCTCCCCCAGCGAACCACACCCTGCTATCTCTCCCCCAGCCCCCCAGCCCCCAATAAGCCACAGCATGTGATGTTCCACTCCCTGTATTCATGTGTTCTCATTGTTCAACACCCACTTATGAGTGAGAACATATGGTGTTTGGTTTTCTGTTCTTGTGTCAGTTTGCTGAGAATGATGAGTTCCAGCTTTATCCATGTCCCTGCAAAGGATATGAACACATCCTTCTTTATGGCTACATAGTATTCCTTGATGTATATATGTCACATTTTCTTTATCCAGTCTATCACTGATGGGCATTTGGGTTGGTTCCAAGTCTTTGTTATTGTGAACAGTGCCACAATAAACATATGTGTGCATGTGTCTTTATTTACAATCCTTTGGGTACATACTCAGTAATAGAATTGCTGGGTCAGATGGTATTTCTAGTTCTAGATCCTTGAGGAATCACCGCAGTGTCTTCCACAGTGGTTGAACTAATTTACACTCTCACCAATAGTGTAAAAGCATTTCTATTTCTCTAAATCCCCTCCAGCATCTGTTGTCTCCTGATTTTTTAATGATCGCCATTCTAACTGACATGAGATGGTATCTCAATATGGTTTTGATTTGCATCTCTCTAAAGACTAGTGATAATGAGCTTTTTTCATGTGTTTGTTGGCTGCATAAATGTCTTCTTTTGAGAAGTGTCTATTCATATCCTTTGCCCACTTTTTGGTGGGACTGGCTGTATTTTCTTGTAAATTTGTTTATTTGCAGATTCTGGATATTAGCCCTTTGTCAGATGGGTAGATTACAAAAATTTTTCCCATTCTGTTGGTTGCTGGTTTACTCTATTGATAGTTTATTTTGCTGTGCAGAAGCTCTTTAGTTTAATTAGATTCCATTTCTGTATTTTGGCTTTTGTTGTCATTGCTTTTGGTGTTTTAGTCATGAAGCTACAGTAATGAAAACAGCATGGTGCTGGTACCAAAACAGAATTATAGACCAATGGAACAGAAAAGAGGCCTCAGAAATTATGCCACACATCTACAACCATCTGATCTTTGACAAACCTGACAAAAACAAGCAATGGGGAAAGGATTCCGTATTTAATAAATGGTGTTGGGAAAACTGGCTAGCCATATTTAGAAAGCTGAAACTGGATCCCTTCCTTACACCTTATACACAAATTAACTCAAGATGGATTAAAAATTTAAACATAAGTCCTAACACCATAAAAACCCTAGAAGAAAACCTAGGCAATACCATTCAGGACATAGGCATGGACAAGGACTTTTTGTTGTATCTCTGCCAGGTTTTGGTATTAGAATGATGCTGGACTCATAAAATGGGTTAGGAGGAGTATCTCCTCCTCAATTTTTTGGAATAGTTTTAGCAGGACTGGTACCAGTTCTTCTTTGTGTATCTGGTAGAATTCAGCTGTGAATCTGTCTGATCTTTGACTTCCTTTGGTTGGCAGGCCATTTAGTTTTAGCAGGATTGGTATCAGCTGTTCTTTGTACATCTGGTAGAATTCAGCTGTGAATCTTTCTGGTCTTTGACATATTTTGGTTGACAGGCTATTTATTACTGACTCAATTTCAGAACTCAGTATTGATCTGTTTAGAGATTCAATTTCTTCCTATTCAGTCTTGGGAAGGTGTATGTACCTAGGAATTTATTCTATGATTTCTAGTTTATATACATAGAAATGCTCATAATATTCTCCGATGGTTGCATTTCTGTAGGGTAAGTGGTAATATCCCATTTGTCATTTCTGATTGTTTATTTGAATCCTCTCTCTTTTCTTCTTTGTTAATCTAGCTGGAAGTCTATCTATTTTATTAATATTTTTTGAAAAAAAAAACCAGCTCCTGGATTAGTTGAGCTTTTGAATGTTTTTTGTGTCTCAATCTTCAGTTCAGCTCCGATTTTGATTACTTCATGCCTTCTGCTAGCTTTGGGATTGGTTTGCTCTTGGTTCTCTAGTTCTTTTAGTTGTGATGCTAGGTTTTTAAATTAATATCTTTCTACCTTTTTGATGTGGGCATTTAGTGTTATAAATTTCCCTCTTAACACTGCCTTAGCTGTGTCTCAGAGATTCTAGTGTGTTGTATCTTTGCTCTCATTTCAAATTACTTCTTGATCTCTGCCTTAATTTCATTATTTACCCAAAAGTCATTAAAGAGCAGGTTATTCAATTTCTATATAATTGTATGGTTTTAAATGTATTTCTTAGTCTTGATTTCTAATTTCATTGCGCTATGGTCTAAGATAACTTTTTTATGATATTCTCTTTTATATGCTGAAAAGTATTTACTTTTGGTTACGTGATTAATTTCAGAGTATATGTCATGTGGCAATAAGAATTTATGTTCTGTTCTTTTTGAGTGGAGAGTTCTGTAGATGTCTATCAAGTCCATTTGATCCCATGTTGAGTTCAGGTCCTGAATATCTTTGTTAATTTTCTGACTTGATGATCAGTCTAATATTGTCAGTGGGGTGGTAGAGTTTCCTACTATTATTGTGTAGGAGTCTAAATCTCTTTTAAGGTCTCTAAGAACTTTTCTTATGAAACTGGGTGCTCCTGTATTGGGTGCATATATATTTAGAATAGTTAGAACTTCTTGTGGAATTAAGCCCTTTTCAATTATGTAATGTCCATTCTTTGTCTGTTTGGAACTTTGTTTATTTAAAGTGTGTTTTGCCTGAAACTAGGATTGCAACCCCTCTTTTTTCTATTTTCAATTTGCCTGGTAGATTTTTCCCCATCCCTTTATTTTAAGCCAATATGAGTTACTGTACGTGAGATGGGTCTCTGGAATGTTGCCTATCAATAGATCTTGGTTCTTTATCCAGCTTGCCACTCTTTGCTTTTTTAATTGGGGCATTTAGCCCATTTACATTCAAGGTTAGTATTGATATGTGTGGATTTAATCCTATCATCATAATGTTAGCCGGTTATTTTTCAGACTTGTTTATGTGCTTGCTTTATAGTATCACTGGTCTGTGTACTTCAGTATGTTTTTGTACTGGTTGGTAATAGTACCAAACCTTTCTGTTCCATATTTAGTGTTTCCTTCAGGGGCTCTTGTAAGGCCAGTCAGGTGATCATGAATTCCCTTAGCATTTGCTTCTCTGAAAAAAATCTAGTTTCTCCTTTCCTTTTGAAGTTTAGTTTAACTGAATATGAAATTCTTGATTGAAATTTCTTTTTTTTTAAGAATATTGAATATTGGCCTCCAATCTCTTCTGGTTTGTAGGGTTTCTGCTGAGTGGTCTGCTGTTAGTCTGTGGGCTTCCATTTGTAGGCAACCTGGCCTTTCTCTCTAGCTTAAATACCTTTGGAGAATCTGATAATTATGTGTCTTTAGGATTATTTTCTTTTGCAGTATATTACTGGGGTTTTCTGCATCTCTTGAAGTTAAATATTGGCCGCTCTACCTAGGTTGGGAAAGTTTTCATAGACAATATCTCAAAGTACATTTTCCAAACTGGTTCCATTCTTCCTGTCTCTTTCAGGGACACCAGTGAGTCATAGATCTGATCTCTTTACATAACTTCATATTTCTTGGAGGTTTGTTCATTCTTTTTTTTAATTCTGTTTTTCTCTATTCTTGTTTGTCGTCTTATTTCAGAAAGTCAGTCTTCAAGCTCTGAGAGTCTTTTCTTCACTTGGTATAACCTGCTTTTAATACTTGCGGTTTGCATTGTAAAATTTGTATGGTATGTTTTTCAGCTGTATCAGGTTGGTTATGGTTTTTTCTATACTGAATATTTTTTTTCTGTCAGCTCCTGCATTGTTTTATTGTGATTTTTAGCTTCCTTGGATAGGGTTTTAATGTTCTCCTATAGCTCAAGGATCTTTGCTTCTACCCATATTCTGAATTACTTTTCTGTAATTTCAGCCATCTCAGCCCAGTTCAGAACCCTTGCTATAGAGGTGATGCAGTCATTTGGAAGAAAGATAAAAAGCCAAGAAGACTCTGGCTTTTTGAGTTGTCAGGCTTCTTACCCGGATTCTTTCTCACCTTTTTGGACTTATCTTCCTTCAATCTTAGGTTGCTGACATTTTGATTTTTTTTCTTTTATTCTATTAGATAACCTTGAGGGTTTGATTGTGGTATAAGGTGGATTCAGGTGACTGCCTTCATTTCTAGAAGATTTTAGGGGGCCAACACTCAGCTGCTGACTCCTGGACTGTGTGCTCTAAATCTGGGAGACTTGTCTTGGGCCACGACTTTGTTCTCTGTCTCCTGGAGGTCAGGAATCCACTAAACTGGGGGTGCTGAGGTTCTCGCAGGCTGCTGCTCACCACAGTCTACTGGGTGGTGTCAGCCAAGGGGTTTTGCAATGTGGTAAGTGGGATCCATCCTCCTTTGTACATGCCAGCAGCAGTGATAGTGACAGCTGCAGCAGACTGCTAGTGGGTGCTGGAGTGCCTACCTTCTTGCAGGTGTTCACCACAGTAATAGAGGCAATGCAGCTGAAAGGCAGCAGGAGGGCCCTGATGGTGACTGTATGGGTGGTCATGCTGAAGGTGGTGTTGGCTCAGGGCAAGGCACTGGCAGGTGCAGGTATGGGTGCCTTCTCTGTGCCCCACAAGCAGGAGTGGTCCAGGGTGTGGTTTCAACCAAGCAAAAATATATCCATATATTATCTGCAGAGCCAGCATCAATATGGGACAGTGTTAGCCGTTTGGGAGAAGTTGGTTTTGGTGAGCAAAGACAGAATATGTCTTCTTTTTATTTTTCCTGCTGGACTCACACACCAGGAGGGACTATTAAGGAGAAAGTAGGAATGGGGGTATTAGGATATTCAGATAAGAAAAAGGAGAATCCAGGAATGAACCTCCGTGGGAGGTTAATAAAAACATCAGACACTCCATGAGATTCACTGTGATTAGAAATAGTACAACTGAGCAGGTATTTGGAAGATCTATGCTCTGGAACAGATTTTATTTCAACTTATTTTTCAACCGAGGTTTGTAGTGTGGAGTGGGGAACTTGGTGGGATGAAGAGGCTAGCTATCATCTTGTTGGCAACTTTAAGCCCACACGTTTCTCACATAGTATGTTGAGACTGTGAAGCACATCACATTAAGTTGCACAGAGTTGAATGCTGTTTTATTTTAATAGCAATAAATTTCATTTCATGTCTGTAACTTGTATATAAAAATTTGTGAATTTCAAAGTTAATATTGCTTAGAATGTTTAAGGAAAAAAGGTAATTAATTGAAAGAAAATGCACTGTAAACAATAGTACTTGTAGTTTATAGTAAAAACCTTTAAAATAATTCATAAATGGGCAAAGTTTGGAAAACATTTGACTTTTTAACTTGCTAACTGTCTCTATGCATATGTTTGGATTTCACACATTCTTTAATTTCTACTTGTTTTTGAGAGTATTTTGAGAGGGCATAATTTTTAAAGTCAAAGAATCCATTCAAAATGCCAACATCAGCTTCTCATTTGTTTAAGGGGAGACATTTTTCCCTTCTAAGAATAAGTGAAGCTCTGTACAGTCCATTAAGACCAGGGATCTTGGCAAAAATGGTTTGCTGTGAGCATTGTTGAAACAGATTGATTATAATACCCATGTCTAATAATACCAAAGAATGCAAAAAAAAAAAAAAATGACAAGTATCTAACTTGGTAGTACTTCTCCCAAGGAGACCACTTAATTTTTGGCTACCAAAAAATAAAGCCTCATCAGATATACATATAATTGAATGCCAAATTGTGGCATTTAATTTCCAGACATTATTTTCCTTCTTCCAAGGAGACCCGCAAGCCAAAGCTCTTACCTGTATAGACAGCCTTACAGGAAATATTTTCAAAGCACTCTTCCTAATCACTAAGGCCTATGGATTGAAGAAATTCTTGCTTCTTGAACAGTAATGGATAATAATGTTAAGACAGATGTTCTCCAAACTATGTCAAGTAGAGATTAAGTCTTTGAATCTGAGGTGATTTTAGGTAAAAAATGTAAATTTGTAAGAATGCCATTCTTACTAAATAATTGGTGGGGCTAACGAAATTACTACCAACACTACATATGTTCTTTATTATTGTTGTTCCATCAAAAATGTCCAGCTTTGAAAATGGACATTCTGTAAACACAGCTATAGCACAGATCATTGATTTTGGAGTCACGCTTTGGATCAACTCTAGCCTTCAGCCAGTTAGCTGTTTCGTTCTAAAGATAATACTTCTTTAAGCTTCAGGTTACTTATCTGTAAAATGAAATAATAAGATAACCCAACTAAAAAGGTGTATGTAAATATAATATAATATACTAATACATCATAATATTTAATGCAATACATTAATATATAATAATATATATTAACAAATAACATGTGCTTAGAAAAGTAACTGGCACCTTTAAGATTAAAGGCATTATCATTGCATTGATCTTATGCATACATGGTTCAAGGTCAATTTGATCCTGTAGTTAAAATCTAGAAATGTCCAATTTTCCCAGCTAATAATATGTTTTTTAATGTTGTTCATTAAATTTCCACATTCTCCTCTATTTTCCTGTATTTCATTTCCTATTATCTTCTCTTAAGACCCTGTAGTTGCTTGCATTGTTGCCTTGCATAATGGAGAATGTTGGTGGCCTAGGTTTTTGTTGTATTTCATTTTCAAAGATGTGTTCTCAGACCCTTAGATGTAAAATTGCATCTCTTTTTTTGTATTGTCAACTTTTTAAAAAGCTTGATCCATTTAGCTGTGCACAGGTATGTGTCAGAACAAGGCTCTCACAATCCACTTGGGAGAACAGATAAAATCTTCTAGCCTCTGTTGATGCATAATCAGTAGGGACCTGACTGCTTGAGATTTCACTTACCTTATAGCTACCTCTGCAGCATAAATGGAGATTAGAACCTTCAGGAATTCTGCAAGTATTTATAAACTTTGATGGGGGATTTTGCTTTCAAAATTAATGGACCAACCCTGAATCCTTTTATCATTTTGCTTCTGCTGAAGATAAATTATCAATCTAAATCCCCTCAAGATATTCAATGTTATCACCTTGATTTATTCGTAAGTGAGTAGGTTCAAATTCTTATCTCATTTCTGTTTCTCAGCTGTTCTTCTGAGAGGATACAAAAGTATGGAACTTTCCTAATTTGTAGTTAGTATTGCAAACTTCTCACTATATTATTTTGACTTTTTAATATAACAAAATAGATAACTCAGAGAACAATACTGTATTAGTGACCTAGGGCTGACATAATGAAGTACCACAAACTGTGGCTTAAGCAGCAGCAATGTATTGCTCTGTAGTGCTAGAGGCAAATGTCTGAGTAATGTGTTCAAAAGGCCATGCTCCCTTTAAGATGCTAGGGAAGTTCTAGGAGTCTTCTAACTTCTGCAAGTTCCTTGGCTTGTGGCAGTATGACTAATTCTCACTGGGCTCTCTCCCTATTTGAGTGTCTCTCTTCCTGTTTGAATTCTCTTTTCTAAGGACACCAGTCTTATTGGATTAGAGGTCCACCCTAATCTACTCTGACTTTGTATTAGTTTGTTTTCATACTACTGAAAAAGACATACCCAAGACTGGGCCATTTATAAAAGAAAATGATTTATTGGACTTACAGTTCCACATGGCTGGGAAGGCCTCACAGTCGTGGCAGAAAGTGAAAGGCACATCTCACATAGCGGCAGACAAGAGAAGAGATCTTGTGCAAGGAAACTCTCCTTTTTAAAACTATTGGATCTCATGAGACTTATTAACCATCACAGGAACAGCACATGAAAGACTTGCCCCCATGATTCAATCGCCTTCCACC
>CAUYLG010054818.1:0-23526 GCA_963573385.1 Cacajao melanocephalus
TTGAACAGTGGTTTGTAGTTCTCCTTGAAAAGGTCCTTCACATCCTTTTTAAGTTGTATTCCTAGGTATTTTATTCTCTTTGTAGCAATTGTGAATGGCAGTTCATTCTTAATTTGGCTCTCTTTAAGTCTGTTATTGGTGCATATGTATTTTCTCAGGGAGGCTTTATAAAAGTCTCCTGTGTAGGTGCTATTGTGTCTCCATTTTATAACCAAGGATGCTGAGGCAGTGAGTTTGAAGAATTTGCCAAAGTCGGATATCAAAGTAGTGGCAGTCTGACCTTGGCCAAATCTCTGAGCTTCTATTTTCCTGTCTGCCAAGTGGAGATGGCACCATTGAGAGAATAAAGGAGTAGCATGTACCCACATGCCTGCCTTTCCTTCACATTAGAATATTTACCCCTGTCTCAAATAGCTGCGGTTCATAGGATAAAAGTTCACAGACTGTGTCTGATTTGGATGGTGACCTTGTAGATCACCTTGTCCATCTTGACCTCTGAGACTCAAGTGGGAGGGAGATTTTGCTCAGGTCATTATCTGGCTCTTCCCAGAGTTCTGAGAGCATTTGCTGATCATCACTCAGCCAGTTGGGAGGTGAATGACCAGAAAGCTCATATGGCTGGAGCTCCAGCTCTTTCCTGTGTAGTCCTTTGCCTCTCAGTGAGGAGGGTAATGACCTCTATTAGGAAGGCTTTGCTCATTTTAGTACATGCCCCAGCAATTGTCACCATCACAGGCAGGATGCACAGCCCATCCGTGTTAGTGGCAGAACAGCTCATTCACTGCAAATGACTAACAATTAGAAAGTCATTTGGATAGAAGCCACTTACATTTTTCACCAGGAGGCTCGTTCTCATGTTACTGTCAATCTATTCAGCTTTCTTCTCCCAGGCTGCAGCTGATTGCTCCATAATTTCAATGAAAGCTCCAGTTCATAGGGCACCATTTGTAGGAAACATCTCATATAGCAAAACGGATAGATCGCAAATGGATGCATGAACATAGAAAGATGCTCAATGTCGTTAGTCATTGAGTAAACATAAATTAAAACTGCAATGAGATACCATTACATACCAATTAGAATTGCACCTTCTAAAAATTTTAAATTTAAAAAAATCAATTAATTTTTTTAAAAAATGATTTTGCAAGTGTTGGTAAGGATTTGGAGAATCGAATGTTTTGCTGGTGGAAGGTAAAATAATATGGCAACTTTTTTTTTTATTAAACATACAACTTTGCTATAATTAAGTCATTCTACTTCTAGGTATTTAACCAAGAGAAATGTAATTGTATCTTCATACAAATACTTTACATGAATGTTCTTAACAGCTTTATTTGAACTAGCATGTATCTGGAGACAGCCCAAATGCCCATCAATAGGATCAATAGGTAAAGAGATAAATAATGGTGTAACAAACACTACTAAGCTGTAAAAAAAGTTAATACACAAAATAAAATGCTATTAAGCTATGAAAAGGAAGTTACTTTTGATATATGCTGTAATAGTAATGAATCTGGACATACTTATGCAAAATTAAAGAAGCCATGAAGAAAATGTACGATCGCATTTGAGAAAATCATTGAGAATGCAAGCAGATCTACAGTGTAAGAAAGTAGATCAGCCCTGTGTGCAGATGGGGCATGGGGACTCCAGGGAGAGGGGAGCAGGAGGGATTACAAAGTGGCACAAATGAAATTTTTTTTTCTTAAGGCAGAGTCTTGCTCTGTCACCCAGACTGGAGTGCCTTGGCACAATCTCAGCCCACTGCAACCTCCGCCTCCTGAGTTCAAACGATTCTCCTGCCTCAGCCTCCCGAGTAGCTGGGATTATGGGCATGCACCACCAAGCCCTCTAACTTTTGTATTTTTAGTAAAGACAGGATTTCACCATGTTGGCCAGCCTGGTCTCGAACTCCTGATCTCAGGGAAACAAATGGACTTTTTTGTTCATTATCTATATTTAAAATTTTAACTATTATTCGATGTACAGGTTTGTTACATGGATAAATTACTTGATGATGAGGGCTGGGGTTCCAGTAATCCCATCTCCCAGGCAGTAAGCATCATTCCCAACTACAGGTGATTCATCAGCCCACAACTCCTTCCCTCCCTGCCTGTCTCCCTCCAAGTCTAGTGACCCCAGCGTCTCTTGTTCCCATCTTTGTGTTCAAGTGTATTCAACGTTTAGCTCCCACTTGTATGTGAGAACATGTGATATCTGGTTTACTGTTCTTGAGTCAGGTAACTCCAGCTCTATCCCTGTTGCTGCAAAGAACATGATTTTGTTTTTTGTTATGGCTACATAGTATTCCACAGTGTTCAGATACCACATATTCTTTATCTACCCCGCTGTTGATGGACACTTAGGTCAATTCTATGTCAGCGTTGCAATGAACATATGGGTTCATGTGTCTTTTTGATAGAATACATTATTTTCCTTCGGGTATATATATATACCCAGTAGTGGGATTGCTGGGTGGAATGGTCTGTTTTAAGTCCTTTGAGAAATCTCTAGGCTGCTTTCCACAATGGCCAAGCTGGTTTCCATTCCCACCAACAGTGTATAAGCTTTCCTTCTTCCCTGCAGCCTTGCCAACATCTTCTTTTGTTTGGCCATTATTTTGATTGTAGTGATAGTTGCCCGGGTTTATATATGCATCAAAACTTACAAAATGTTATTTGTTAAATATGTTTATTTTTAAATTTTCTATCAGGTAGATCTCATAATGTTCTTTAAAATAGTGCTTGATACATGGTAAATATTTGATAAATACATTGGTGGGGAAATAGCGTAAAAACTGAGGCTGGAAGGATAATCCCTTCTGCTTTTAGCCCTATTTTCTCCCTTTCTGTATTCAAGGCACTTATTTCTTGGGGAGGGGGTTGTGGCTTCCTGGGACATTTGTCAGGTGAGAGGCTGTGGGGGCAGGCATAGGGCCATTCACTGCAGCTCTCTAACTCTGTAGACAGCTTACTTCTTGAAATCCTTGCATCGATGAGAAGGAAATGCTAGAACATAATGATTATGTGTTGTGTGTCTCCTATGTCCCAACCCTGTGCAAGACAAAAGCTAAATGGCACAGGAAATAGATGAGTCATTTGCTCCTGACAGTCCACCAGACTAGATGTGCCAGCCATCATGTAAAAAGGAATGCTTCCAGTCCAGCCCTGGAAAAGCTGGAGCATCTTGGGGGCCACATGCTGTGGGAACACCTAGGGTAGGGCTTGGGGAGGTGGGGAAGAAACTGAGACGTTCTGCCAGGCCTTGAGCAATGAGGTCTTGAGGGACACACAGTCATTTTCTAGCCTGGAAAGCTCAACATTCCAGGTATGGCTGAGCACCTAAATAACAGAGTTGATGTGTGTTTGGAGGCCCTTCATGAGTCCTGCTTCAATTGCAGTTGTAGGTACGTGTAGGGAGGAGAAGATAGTATATGTTGTAAGGGTTGTTTCTCAGAATCATTTCTCAGCTCAGAGGCTCATCCTTGGTGTAACCTGAGGGGTGCTTTTCCTTCCATCTAACTCCCTCTTTCTCCATCATTTTGCTTCTTTTCATTTCTCTTCTTCTACTTCCCCTTCTGTGTTTTGTTTTTACCCTGTCTCTTTCCTTCCACTTTTTCTTCCTCTAAGCGCGGGGCAGTTGCATTTTGCATGACTAGATAAGGGCGGGGGAAGAAGGTGAGCCCATCCCTGGGCAACCGTATGGCACAGAAGCACTGAGCCCTGGCTCCAGAGTCAGACACAAGTGAGTGGAATTTGGCTTAGCATGTTTTTCACTCTGAGAACTTGGGGAAGTGGCTGTATTAGTCTGTTCTCACACTGCTAATAAAGACATACTTGGAACTGGGTATTTTACAAAGGAGAGTAGTTTAAAGGACTCACAGTTCCACGTAGCTGAGGAGGCCTCGAAATCATAGCAGAAGGTGAATGAGGTGCAAAGTCACATCTTACATGGCTGCGGGCAAGAGAGCTGGTACCAAAGAATGCCCATTTATAAAACCATCAGGTCTCATACTCACTCCCTGAGAACAGTATTGGGGAAACTGGCCCCCATGATCCAATTATCTCCACTTAGCCCCACAGGTGAAATTCCTAATTGTCACATATTACAAATCATATAGCACTCCAGCAACCTGAAATTATTTCAGGTAATCTCATTCCAAAGACCAAAATCTACTTTGAAATGAGATGACCTAGAAATGTAGGATGTTAGTCACAAAGTTAACCTCAATGCTACCATTTAAAGTGTGCCAGCTCATGCGCTGTGTCTTCGACATCTTTTTTCTCTCTAAATCCTCACAGCTTTCCATATTGAAGGTGTAATTATTCCCATTACACAGCTGAGAAAGCTGAGAGTTCGGGCTGCCCGGTGATTTTCACAAGGCGAAACAGCGAGAAACTGGCAGAGCCAGGGTTTGGATTGTGGTCTCTCTGCTATGCTAGTTTAGCAGCAGATAGGACTGAAAAACACAGGTGGATGTATTGTTCTTCCTGTGAAGTCAAAATCATTTTTCCTAACGAGTTTTCTTTAGAGAGAGGTGACTATATTTTTGCGAGAATAAACTTGATGTTCAAATAATGGAAATGGATTCTGTTTTAAAGGTTTTATTTAAAAATTGGCATTAAAGTTTTACTTGTACATCTACTTAATTTCCATCAAATGGAACGTGACCCCATTTTCGGGAGATCCTTCACTGAGAAGCCTTTAGGAGGCCGGCTGAGTGACCCTTGGTCCAGGTGCATGGGGTTTAGCTGGCCTATGGGTGAAAGTAACCAAGCACTTCCAATGAGATGATGAAGTCTGAAGTCCTTTTCTCTCCAGATCGCCTTGGATCATCAGAGGCCTCAGTAAGCCTTGTCTGGGTTCTTCAAGAGTGATGACAATTCGCAGCATAGCAACTGAAAGGGTCAAATGCTGAAATGCAGTTTGTGGCATCCCAATGTGTCATTCCATTTTATGTCCTCCTGGACACTTTGCCACTGTGTGTTGACCCAGTGACACTTCATCCCACAATCTGAAACCTTAACTGAACACCTTTGAACTCAGGAAAAGAGGAAACACGTGTCAAATTTATAATGATAATGTCCCTTTTTGTTGTTGTAGAGATCTATATTTTCAAAGGCCTTGTTGTGCTCTTTCATTTTTGATAGTGAGGTCTGAATGTTGATAGTACAAATCTTTGCCTTGACCTTTCAGCAGCATTAAACAGCATTGATTATCCCTTCATTCTTCAAACCCCTTCTTCAACTGGCATGTGGATGTCAATCTGTTTATTATTTTCCTGCCTTATTAATGACAAGTCGCCACTCCCGGTTCCCCCTCCTGCAGCCTGAATCCTGCTTTTCCTTCTCCATGAATGGCTAATTCTTCTCTTCATTCAAGTCACAGTCCAGTTGTCATCTGCGTAGGAAGGTCTTCCCAGCCATCTCGCTAATGTTCCCACACTCTGGGGCAGACTCTTTCGAAGGAGGCATTTAGGGGCCAGAGAGGACCATCCATAGACTGATTCTGCATGGCGGACGGAATCCATCCATGGGGACAGAGGCTCACCACAGGCTATGAGCTGTGAGCATTCTTGAGACTGCAAATATCTCTGAGTTTCTTTATATCCAGTCTGTTAATAAATTTGGGACCATATGTATCAATTCAACATCTGTTTTGTTTTGAATGATTCCATAGAGTCTTAGATTCGGATACAGTAAAACTTTATGTTAAATACTTTCCACATGTAAAGTAAACCCACATAGAAAAAAATATTGTTTTTTGTTTTTTGTTGGTTTTTTTTTTGAGGCAGTCTTTCTCTGTTGCCTGGCTGGAATATAGTGGCATGATCTCTGCTCACTGCAACCTCTGCCTCCCAGGATGAAGTGATTCTCCTGCCTCAGCCTCCTGAGTAGTTGGGACTACAGGCACGACACCACAACCAGCTAATTTTTGTATTTTTGGTAGAGACAGGGTTTCACCATGTTGGCCAGGACAGTCTTGATCTCTTGACCTTGTGATATACCCACCTCACCACCCAAAGTGCTGGGATTACAGGCATGAGCCACCACACCTGGCCAAGTGCATGCAGATGACAGCCAGGGGTTTAAACCCACTTGATTCACTTTGGGTCCATTTCATGGGACACATGTTGATGCAAAAGTTATTATCTTTATCCTCCAGGAACTATGAGACATAAACATGTGATTGAAGATTTCTGATATTTTTTATTTTCAGTTTAGTTTTATCTCATTCTATTTCAAAATAAATCTCACCTGCTATGTAAGCTATCAGCTAAAAGTACACATAACAATGGCAGTATCAGTAAAAGAGACTTGTAAGTTGTAATAAAGTCTCAAATGTTAATGTTTGTAGCATCATGTTCTGTGGGGTAAGAGGACCTGGTTTCATTGGTATTTTTTAAAAAATTCTCTAAGACAAAAATTTGCATAAAAGTAGTTTTCTAGGGAAGTGGGGAAGTCACATGGGAAAGTCCATGAAAGTGTGTTAATGGTTAGGTTAACACCAGGCAGCTGGGCACTGATCTTGCTGCAGGCCTCAGAGAGACTGTAGGAAAACCTCAGAATTTTCTCCACAGTGACAAAAAAGCTGTTATTTCAAATCATCTGCAAAGCTTAAAATAACATGGAGATATGTGCAGTTTGCATTGGTGACAAAGACACTGGCCTATGAATACACAATGATAAAAACCTAGTAGCATGAGCAGTAGACCGCTAATCATACCATAATTATAATTGAAGAGAATGCTGAATGGAAGTAAAAACTTATTTAGTGACAGTGAAAACTGTGGCCCCTTCCCTCTTGTCTACTAAATTCCACAGAACTCCTAAATTCCATCCACAGATCCCAGATTAAGAAATCCAGAAGTGGGAGGAGACAAATGATAGAAACACAGACGGGTGAACACATATATCGTGCCAGGAGGTAGAAGCTAAGGAGGTCAAGCTATGAGGATAGACTAATCGGGAAATAACCACAATTTTACATATACCAGGAGAGACTCTCCGAGAAGATGCTATTGAGGCAAAGACCTGAACTAAAGGAAGAAGGGGTAGGAAAAACAGCCAGCACAAAATCTTGGGGTCAGGGTAGAGGTTGAAGGTTAGGAGTAGGTGGGGCCCACACAATTAAAAGAGCTGTGCCCAATCTCAGAGTGGTGGTAAGACCCAAGTCAGAGACCAGAGATCAATACTGAGATAATATAAACTATAACAAGTCAACAAAGGTTTGAACTAAATATCACCTTGGGGTCAAATGATTGCATGGCTAAAATTGTAATCAGCTGTTTAGCTTCCAGTAAATTAGGATCCATAGATAATTTGGGATGGATTTTTTTAAACGGGGAAGGTGATTGTGAAGGTTGATTCTCCATCTAGAACACACTGGGAATGGCAGCTATTGTTTTGCTTAGAAAATATAGATTATCAGCTGGGCACAGTGGCTCATGCCTGTAATCTCAGCACTTTGACAGGTGGAGGCAGGCGGATGATATGAGGTCAGGAGTTCGAGACCAGCCTGGCCAACATGGTGAAACCCTGTCTCTACTAAAAATACAAAAATGAGCTGGGCATGGTAGTGTGTTCCCGTAGTGCCAGTTACTCAGGAGGCAGAGGCATGAAGATCACTTGAACCTGGGAGACGGAGGTTGTATCTGGCCAAGATTGTGCCCCTGCACTCCAGCCTGGGAGAAAGAGCAAGACACCAACTCAAAAAAAAAAAAAAAAATGGAAAAAGAAAAGAGAAAAAAAAATCATACATTCTCTCTTCTGTCCACCCCAGACCAATTTTCCCTTGGAGAGCCATCTCCCCTTGACTCCCAGACTGTGACCTTTGAGTGGGACCAATGCCCAGTCCATACAATCTACACATTCTATTTCTGAGGGCACCATTGTCACTTTGCAAGTGGCCACCTAATCACAAAGGCTTCAGTGAGAATTTTCCCAGGATTTGCCTTGAAACTACTGTGCTTTTAAATGCCATCCTGCCTCTATGAAGGAAAAGTGTTTTCAAGAAGCAAATCAACACAAAAGATTGTACAGTAGAGGAAAAAGAGGGGAACAGTTTTCCAATGACTTTCTTTGAGTTGCTGGAACTACCCCTGGGCTGCTCATGTGTAAGATCCCATGGCTTCCTTTTCTTTTCTTTTTTAACTTAAATATTACACTTCTAAAATGTAAACTTTTGTCATTTGGAACTAAAAGTGTCCTAACTTGTTGAGGATTCAGGAAGATGGAAAAAAATGTTATTTGAAATGAAGATAATAGACCACTACCTCAGAAGGAACTTAAAAATTCTCAGAAAGCAACTCCTTTATTTATCCCATGAGAAAATCTGAGAGCCAAAAGTGACTTCCTTAAGGTCAAAACAGGCAGTAGCAGAAGGAGACAGGCTTAAACTCAGACCATCTGATTTCCAGGAAAGAGGCAGCTCTGTCTCAATGCTTCATACGATGTGGCACTGCCTATGGCCAGCCTAGTCAGACAAGAAAACAGAAGTCACCGTGTATTAAAGACAGACACAAGTGTGTCCTGGACTCGGATAATAAATAGCAGAAAACATGTGCTGGAAACTCAGGTCAGCAGCTGCTGAGGGTGTGTGTGTGTGTGTGTGACTTCCCCCATCTTCAATCCAGCTGGTGTATTTATAACATTGAAGGGACCTCCAAGTTTTACAGTCACCATCATTAAAGTTTCTTGAACCCCTGAGGTCACAGGAAGGGAGGGCCAATTCTACATACACAGTTATTGACAGAGGGGTGCAGCACGGTGCATCTAAAGCACTAATACTTTAGTGACTAGGCAGACTGCTTTACAGAGGGAAGACTGGATGGAGGCGGCTACTGACGGTAAATTCTAATGACCTCCAGACTTCTCTTTTAAAAAAATTCTTTTTGAGATGAAGTCTCACTCTGTCACTTAGGCTGGAGCGTAATGGCGGATCTCGGCTCACTGTAACCTCTGCCTCCTGGGTTCAATTGATTCTCCTGCCTCAGCCTCCCAGGTAGCTGGGACTACAGGCACGCACCACCATGCCCAGCTAACTTTTGTATTTTTAGTAGAGACGGGGTTCGACCATGTTGGCTAGGAAGGTCTTGATCTCTTGACCTCGTGATCCACTCACCTCAGCCTCCCAAAGTGCTGGGATTACAGGCGTGTGCCACCGCGCCCAACCTTATTTTTATTTTTTAAACTCTTTATACCTGTAAGAACAATATTCTATTCTGTTATTAAAACATTGCTCATGAATACCAGCTATCTTGGCATCATGACTGAATAATGGATTATAATCTATAGCTGGAAAAACAAAATCTGCTTTACAAGAATTTGGCATCTAAGTGAAGTCCTGCAGGATGAGGAGATGAAGAGTGTAGGGCAAACAGCTCTCAAGGCTGTGGGGTCCGTGTCTGTGTGGGTCTGCAACAGGGAAGAGCCTGCTGGGTTTCAGGACCTAGAGAAAGGCCAGTGAGGCTCATATGCATTGAACGTTGGGAAACGTTTTACAAAATAAGATTAGGGATGTGCACAGATGGCCAATCACGTGGGGCTTCCCAGGACCATGGAGAGAGTTTGGATTTTCTTCCAGTAACAGTGGCAAGTCACTGGAAGGTTTTTAGTAAGAGAGTGACATTATCTCACTTTTGTACATTCAGAAAGAAAAATCAAACTGGAAGCCTGTGTACTGTGTTGGGAGCGGGAAGAGTGATTGCAAGAGTGGAAGGAGACAGGCAACTTTGGAGACTGCCGTCAGATTCAGGTGAGGGTGCTGGTGGCTGGGACCAGGTGGTAACAGAGGAAGTGCTAAGATCACGTTGAAGGGCAGCCTACAGCCCTTGAACGGGTTTTTCTGTGTAGCCTGAGTTGACCTGAGTGAAGTATTAGGGAATTCTGGATACCAAAGGCTTGATGGTCAGTTGCATTTATTCTTAGTTATGATTCCTTTGAAAGATGCTTTTAGCCAACAGGAAACATAGCCCTTAGAACGTTTCCAAGAATAAATCGTTTTCTATAAACTATAAACAGGAGCACCGCTGCTGAAGATAGACTCGGCATCCTGTCATGACGTGCTGCTCTCAATGCAGAGATGAATAACGCCTGTTGTGCTAGCGCGCAGGATGTTGACTCAGCTGCCAAGTGGTTTTGAGGCTGATCTCCTTTATTAATGGAAACCGATGCTTCTCTGGTCCTAACTATCTCCATGGCACTCCCACTGGGCTGCTTCCGAGGGTTGTGTCCACATACCCTCTGTTGCCCTCTCACATTCTGCAGCGTAAGGTACGGGCTTCACTGTGGAGCTTGCGTTTCTGTTCTTGTTTTCATGGCATCACCAGCAGGAGAAACTTGTGTTTGTTTCTGCTCTTTCGTAGAGAGAAGATGGGAAACAGGCAAGCAGTCCCCTCGTGGAAGTGGATGTCAGGTCAGCCTGCTCCTTGGGATGCTGTGCAGTGCTTTTAGAACATTTCAGGGACACTGAGTCACCCTGTGGCATCACCTAAAGGACCCAGAGGAAGCACAGATATGACTAGAGGCCTTGGCTACTGAGCTGGGAAACAACTCTACCTCTCATCCCTTTGCTGACTTGCTGTGTGCAGTTAGCACCCTGCTAAGCCTCTCCGTTTTAGTTACCTCTGTTGGAAGGCCAGGTTCAACTAAATTTGGCCTTAGTGACTGACACGGTTTGTCTGGGTCCCCACGCAAATCTCATCTTCACTTGTAGTTCCCATAATCTCTACATGTTATGGGAGGGACCCAGTGGGAGGTAATTGAATCTTGGAGGCAGTTACCCCCATGCTGCTGTTCTCGTGATAGTGAATGAGTTCTGTTGAGAGCTGATGGTTCTATTAAGGGCTTTTCCCCCTTTTGTTCAACACTTCCCTTTCCTGCTATCATGTGAAGAAGGACACGTTTGCTTTCCCTTCCACCAGGATTGTAAGTTTCCTGATGCCTCCCTAGCCATGCTGAACTGTGAGTCAATTAGACCTCTTTCCTTTAAAAGTTACCGAATCTTGGACCACTCCTTTATAGCAGTATGAGAATGGACTAATCAATGACTATTCGGTTCTTTCAACTATAAGCAGTGGTCTATTTGCTTTTGATTTAGAACATCCAGTGTGCAAGGAGAAAGATAAAAGATTGAACCATCTTGAAGGCACATGCACACACAGGGAAAGGCAGGCAATTGTGGCAACAATCTTATCTACCAAAAGAATCTAGTGTTAGCTTTTCTTATACCACTCAATAAGCTTAAACACAGGGTTTTATTGACCAGAGTATGTTACTAAATTGCTGACATATCTTATTTAACCAATTACTTTGTGAGATTAAAAAAGCTTTCTCAATTTTTGATATTAAGCAGAGTCTCAATAAATCTTTTCATATGTCTTTGACCACCTGTCTTGTTATTTCCCTAGATTATTTATCAAAATTAGATTGGTTTAATTTTTGTAAATATATTTAGAGACTTGCTATACATTGCCAAAATGCTTTTGCTGAAAATTTGAGCCAATTTATGTTCTCACTGGTAGTGTAGAAAATGGTTATACATACCGAAACTGGGTAGTACCAATTTATTTATTTGAATACTTGCTAATTTGGCAGGTGACATATTATCTTGCTTTGATTTATATTTCTTTATCACTTGTAAGGTAGAATTTTTGCACTTATTGATTTCTGATATTTTTTTTTTGAAAAAGAGGATGTACATTTCAAACATTTTGAATTTTTAGCAACAGTATGTGTAGAAAGGCCATGTAACTAACAATTCTCCAATCTTTTTCTCAATAGTTCGTTCAATAAATATTTTTTGAAAACCTATTTATACCAGGCATGACTTTAGGTGCTGGGAATTTTACAGGGATCAAAACAACAGCGTCTCTGTCTTCATGGGACTTAGATTCTTTTGAGGCACCCACAAAATAAACTACGTAAGTAATGTAAGTAATACATTAGATCATGAAGAGTAACAAAAAGAAAAAAGCATGAAGCAAGGAATGGATAGCATAACAATGGGTAAGATAAATGATTGCGATTTAGAGATAGTCCAAAGAAATTCTCTCCGGAAAGGCGGTGTTTGAGTAAAGACGGAAGGGACTGGGTGGATAAGCCCTGTGGACACCTGCGGATTCCAGGTAGAGGGATCAGGAAGTTCAAAAGCCCAGAGGCAGGCAGGTGTCGGGGTGGAGCCAGGGCATCCTGGTGGGTCTTCCTACCTGTTGAAAGACTGGCTTTTTCTTTGTAAGAAGTAGGGAGCCCTGGGAGGATTTAAGCAGAAAAGGGACCTTGTGCTATCATTTTTAATAGGCTTACCCCAGCTGCTGTTTTGAGGACAGACTGAAGGAGAGTAAAGGCAAAACTGAAGAGATCAGTTAGGAAGCTGTTGTAGTACTCCAGGTAATAAACAACTGGGGTGGTAGCTGGGACCAGGGTGTTAGCAATGGGAGTGATGGGAGTGGAGAGAGAGGCTGGAGATTTTGGAATCTGAAGGTAGAGCTGGCAAGGTTTGCTGAGAGATTTGTATCTGGGTGTGAGAGAGGGATGATGAGGATGAGGCAGTGTTTTTGTTTGTTTGTTTTCTTATTCTTTTCCTGAGCTACTGAAGAGAAAAAAAATCATCATCAATTGAAGTGAGACAGACATGGGTGGGGGCGTTTATTGCACTGAATTACAATTATTACAACCTACATGATTTTAAATAAGAACCAGTGTTGGTTTAAATACTCCAAAGCCCACTCACTGTGTGAAAATTTAAAACTGATTCAGGACACTGAAAATGTGTGTAAGCAAAGCTCTGAGATTTCAGGCAAGGAGCGCTGTAAATAGATGTCTTTAGATCCAGCATGGCCAAGGATGGCCTCATCCATCACCAGCCCCCATGCAGTGGGTGACTCTAGGATCTATACCTTGACTTGAAAGAAAGCCTGTTCCTCTCAAAAGGAAAAATATATATAATCCCTTTCTGTTCTCTTTCTGTCTCATTTTATTTTTTTTGAGAGAGGATCTCACTCTGTTGTCCAGGCTGGAATGCAGTGGCATGATCTCAGCTCACCACAACCTCCCCCTCCTAGGTTTAAGCAATTCTTTTGCCTCAGCCTCTGAGTAGCTGGAATTACAGGCACACGTCACTACCACCTGGCTAATTTTTGTATTTTTAGTAGAGACATGGGTTCACCATGTTGGCCAGGCTTGTCTTGAACTCCTGACCTCAAATGATCCACCCACCTCGGCTTCCCAAAGTGCTGGGACTGCAGGCGTGAGCCACCGTGTCCAGCTTCCTGAGTGATAAATAACCTCTCTTTTCTTTTCCATGTTCCTCACAGTAGTAGTTCTTGCCACATTGCATTTTATGTGTACCCTAGACTCATT
This sequence comes from Cacajao melanocephalus, assembly GCA_963573385.1. Lineage (NCBI taxonomy): Eukaryota > Metazoa > Chordata > Mammalia > Primates > Pitheciidae > Cacajao > Cacajao melanocephalus. Next base: position 13,362 of record CAUYLG010054818.1, read on the forward strand.
TTAAACACCATCTGATATAATAACCTATGCAATTTTCTCTTTGAATAACAATGGAAAAATAATGATTTCAATAGCGGATAATATCATTGTCCTGTAGCATCCATGCCATGGTGTGGTAGGCTGAGTGCAGCTGATAGAGAAAAAGTTTCCTCCCGAGCCACTGAGAAGAACTGCCGGGGGAGGACATCTGCTTGGCCCTTATGCTGACGTTTTGGCGAATAAAAGGGTGATGTTCCCCCTTCACTTGGCACAGTCACTGTCACCTCAGCAAAATTTAGAGCTATCATAGTGAGTAGGGATTCTCAATCTCAGCACTGTTGATACTTTGGAGGGGGGGACAATTCTTAGTGGTGAGGGAGTTCTGTGGGTTTTGGTATCTTTAATGGCATCCCTGCATTCTGCCCATTGGATGCCACTCCCCTGCCCTGAAAACTGTGACAATCAAAAATGTCTTGAGACACTGCCAGTGTGCCCTGGGCTGGGAACCTTGATCTAGAATAAGCACATGAAGATCCGCTGTAATTCCATTAGGGAGGAACACAATGAAAATTCCCTCAACCAGTAGCCCTGGCTTCTCAGTCTTCCTCTCCATGCCCAGAGCTCTGCAGAAAGGGCTCATTCTGTTTCCTGTTCACTTTGCTCATGAAGTCACTGAATCTTTTTCTTTGCAAGGTCTGGGCCATGCTTATTTCTGAGCAGTGGTAGAATTCTCAGGATGTGGGTTAACTTAGAGTTTAGTAGCTTTACTATTTTCCTTTCTTTACTGGTGTTGCCTTTAATCCTCTGTGGTCCTTAGCATCTTACATGTACATGGGTCTTGCAAAGGTCATAATGGAGTTTTCATCCCATGTAGGGTCAGGGAAGGGTGCACTGAGGTTTAGGGTGGCTAAAGCCGCCCTGGGCAGGCAATTTCCAGGAGGCAAAGACACCGACAACCATGGATGTCCACCCATCTGCTGAAACTTGAGTGTTCCTGCCCATTGAGTGTCCCAGCCAATATATACCTGAACACACACCGAGATGTGCCTACGTGATGCCATAGATTGTGCTTTATACAGATGCACCATGATCAAGATGGCACTGTTCCCATCTTAGATGCTGTAGCTTTGAGTGTCTAGCAATGCAGCTTAGCAGCAGGTGGTAATGCAGTGTCCTGTCTTTGCCAAATCAGCAGATGAGGACAGCTTGCTAACAGATGGGTGTAAAATATTTTGAGAAAGGGGTGACTTTGTTTAACTCATAGTTGTCATAGATGGGGTGATAATGGCCACATGGTCACTGAAGGTATTGCTTCCTGAGCTACTGCGGAGCAGTAATTCATTCCGTTATATTTCTAAGACATTGAATTAACCTCATCTTACATGCCTAAGGCTTAAAAGGAACAAAGAACACAGTCTCTACTGCCATGGGACTTGCATTGTCATGGGGGAGGTAGATGATCCAGCCAGGGACACACTGGAGTCTGTTTGCAGCTGTAATAAACGCTGTCAAGGAAGAGTCCAAGTCTACGTGAGGGTGCAAAAAAGAGGGAGGCTCCGCATGGATGGTCCAGAATGAACAGGCTGGGTGAATGGAATCTGTTGGAGAAAGCCATGAAATTTGCACTGAGCAGAGGGAACTTTTACCTTATAGCCCAGAGTCCCCAGAGTGGAAGGTGCATAGCCCTAATGGCATGAGGATTTCAGGCCGTCTATTTTACAGTGGGCATAACAAAAAAACGGGCAGTAACACAGTGACCCGGACTCAGTTCTCTTTCAATCTCTGAGACCAGCTCAAGAAGAAAATATGAGGTTGATGTTGCTATACCTTTAATACATTTTAACACTTGTCAACCTTGCTCTATCCCCTCCCTACAAGGTACAGGTGATCTTTATACATTATTTAACTGATTTTTTATTTTGAAATAATAGATTCAGAGGAAAATGCAAAAAAAAAATGTATCAGCTCCTAGTGGTAACATCTTATATGATTATAGTTTCATGTCAGGAAAGGAAAATTGGCATGGTACAATCCACAAAGCCTGGTCAGATTTCACCAGTTTTATAAATATTAGGTTGGTGCAAAGGAAATTGCATATTTTGCCATTAAAATAATGTCAAAAACCACAATTACCTGTGCACCAACCTAATTCTTGTGTGTAATCCTTGCCCTTGTGTGTGTTTGCTTGTGTCTAGTTCTATGTGGTTTTGTCACAAGTGTAACCCCCATTCTTTCATCTACTTCTATGAGAGTCCATCTTTTCTGGCAGTGACTTCCACTCTCTATCTGATCAATCTTTGAGCTCTGTTAGCAAGCAGGTAGGTACCAAGGAGACAAAAGTCAGAGTCTGTTCTATGGCATCTATGTCGATAAGTAGGGGATTTTTTTCTTGAGGACCCCAATCAGCTGTCCTTTCTGCATAAGGCTGTATCTGCAGAGATGAGAAGGACACTTGGCTTTGGGCTGACGTGGCTCCACTCATTTTTCCCACAAGTGTTTATTGAGCATCTACTAACTCCAGGTCTTGTGTCCAACGTTCTGGATACCACACTAAGGGAGGTGGGCCAGGCTCCACGCTCATGGAGTTCATGATGTAGAGTGAGAGACATGCAATGACCAGAAAATAAGCCAGATCATCTCAGAGACTGAGAAACGATGTGATGGGAAGTACAGCACAGGATGGGAAAGTAGAAACTTACTTGAGGTGGCGTTGGAGTCACCGTGGGCAGGTGGGGAAGCGAAGGGAGTGTCCTGCTGGCGGACATGCAGACAGAGACCTGGACGATGCCTTCAGCCAAGGGAAGAGCTGGTAAGAAGGAGCATAAAGGGCTGGGCCATTGACCAAAGCCCCTCGTCCATAAAGCCTGCAGGGAAAGTGGAGCCTGGGCTCTGCGTCCTGAAGCCACCTGGACCTTCTCATGGACGTGACTCTTCAGAGATGGTTGATTCCATCTGTGGCCTGGACCCATCATCCCTCCTTCCTCTTTAGACAGCAAGCTTCCAACTTGTCTTCCTGCGACTTCCTCACCTCTCTGGCGTTGGCATCGAAGGCTGTGGGAGCGTGGACTGGCCGAGTGACGCGGGATCAGCTTGGATTTTTCCGTCTGCTCTGCCATCTGTAACTCAGTAACTCAGCAGCCAGAGCTGTTTTGTCCTTCCCTCAAGAGAAGTGCCCAGTAGACTTTGAGTTGAGAAATGTGTCAGAAGTCTTTGAAATTGATAGAACCACAAAGTCTATCCTGAGGCAAAACCAACCGTCCGACAAAGAACGTGACTTATGTTTTTACAAAGGAACTAAATCAACCAGGTAGACACTGGTTTGAGGTGACTTCCCTGTGATCGGAATTCGTTGGCATAGACGGTCGTGTGTTATTTGGATTCACTTTGCTAGAAGGAGAAACTGCGGATACCTGTACTATACCTACTAAACAAGAAAAAATGTTCATTTCCCCATAATTTAGATGATGGGGAGATAAAATAAAATTCCTATAGAAAGTAATTAATAATTTAATAAAACTCTTAGTGAACTTACTGGCATGCTTAGAGTTTTTGTGTTTGTTTCTAAACAAGGTGCAGTTGTTTAAAGGAACATTTTCATAGGCACCTGCTCTAGGTTCAAATCACTGCAGATCCTAGATCACACAGTAGATGGACCCATCAAATGACCTGTGAATGGATTCATCCCCTGTTTATCATCCATCAGGTCTTGATCCATTTTCTGTGCCTGGCAGTGTCCTAAGGTCTTGACTCTCAACTGGGAGCCCCCCAGACAAATACTATTTCTCCCCTTGCAGTTCTGTTCCAGAGTACAGTCCATGAGCCTCTGGATGGTGATGAGTACTTTGGAGAAAACAAAATGAAACAGGCTACTGGGAAAGAGCGCACTGGGCTGCTGGGCAGGGGGCAGCTTTATGCAGGGTGGTCATAGAAAGGGGGTCTGAGGAGGCCGCATGGGAGCAGAGATCCAGTGTCAAATGCTGATGTGACTCAAACCAGTATCGGGAGATGAGAATGTTATGGACCGAGGGATTCACATGTGCAAAGGCCTTGAGGCAGCAGTAACTTCAGCTGGTATGGAGAACACACAGCAAGTCAACTGGGCTGAGTCAGAGTGGAAGGAAGACAGACAGATGAAGAGTCCTGAGGTCTTCCTCCACCATGCTGTGGGTCTGCATTCATTCTAACCATCTAACCAACAGGAGCCTCCTGGTAAACATATTTTTGGATAATGCAAAATTTTTCAGCTTTTTCTATAGCATGCTGCTGTCTGATAGGAAAGCAGCAGTGATAGAGAAAGAGAGAAAGAGGAGAGGAAGAGAGAAAAGAAGGAGAGAGAGGGAAGAGAGAGAGAAAGAGGAGACGAAGAGAGAGAGAGGAGAGGGACAGATGGAGAGAGAGAGGAGAGAGAGAGACAGATGAGAGAGGGGGAGAGAGAGAGGGAGAGCAGAGAGTAAGAGAGTGAGAGAGAGAGGAGAGAGAGAGGAGACAGAGAGAGGAGAGAGAAAGAGGAGAGAGAGAGAGGTGCCCAGGACTGCAACAATATGTCTATACAAATTAGCACACATGGAAACATGTTTTCATACCAACAACATGAATCTTTTTTATTCCTATGAAACCAATTCCAGGCTGCCTCCCAACACTGGCAGCTCAGCATTGTCTGGGTTCCACAAAGCATAGACTGGTCACTAATGTGGTCATGCATTTAGCGGGCAAGCTTGGCCACTGCAGTCTTAACTTTGACACTCACCTCCCTCAGCACAGGGGGTGAGGAGCTCCAGCTCCCTTATGCCAGGTAAGAAACCCCAAGGCCTATCCAGGCACCCCTGGCAGCAGACATGAGAGGAAGCAGATATTCCCTCCTAGGTGGGGGATGGGACCTGCATGGGTGTCCGTCCAGGAGTAGCTGTGAAAAGGCAGGCCCTAGTGCAAGGTAAGGAGGGTCTTTGGAATCCCAGGATGGCCCCGTTGTGATCCTATTGCAGATCAAATCCTTGAGCACTTGCTCCCCAGCAAGGCTGGTCTCTCCAGGAAAGGGCACTTGGCTGTTCATGCTGATGCACTGAGGTGTGGAGGCACCACCTCCACAGCCGGGCAGTATGTTAAACAAGGGCTGCTCCACACAGGAGAGGCTCTGGGCCTCCACAGCAATTAGTCAAACCTGCAGGAATAGGAAGTAGGGTAAGAGTATTACTATTAACAACAACAAGGATTGGAATTTACTGAGCACTTACTATATGCCAGGCTCTGTGCTAAGCTACTGATTCCCTCCTTCCTTCCATCCTTCTTTCCTTTGTTTTCTTCCTTTGATCCTTCATCTATTCATTATGCAAACAACAACCTTCATCTTTGGATGCACACATTCAGAAAGGCTTTGCTATGACCACTGTGGGTTGAGCACTGTTTTCAGACTGGGCACACGGTGGTGAACATGAGGGAGATGGTCCCCGCCCTCAAGGAGCTGATGTTTGGATTGAGAAACAGACACAGACACGGGAAGTTGAGATGATGACACATATTATGGAGAGAACAACACCAGGTAAAGGGCTAGAGATGCTGAGGTGGGTGGGGCCATTTTAGAGTGGTGACTACTCTAGGATATCCCTCCTAGGAGGAGACATCTGAACTGCAACCAGGGGAGAAGAGACCAGGTTGGCAAAGGTCTGGGGGAAGATGGTCTCAGGCAGGGAGAATGACAAACACAATGGATCAAAGCATAAGTTTGATGTGTTTAAATGATTTACATACCCTTTACATTGAATAGTCACAGTAGCAGAAGGAAGGGAGGAAGGAAGGGAGGGAGGGAGGGAGGGAGGGAGGGAGGGAGGGAGGGAGGGAGGGAGAAAGGAAGAAGGAAGGCAGGAAGAAAGGAAGGATGAAGGCAGGGGATGAGAAAGAAGGAAGGAAAGGAGGAAGGAATGCAGGAAGGAGAAATAAAGAAAGGAGGAAAAAAGGAAAGGAGAAGGAAGAAAGGAAAGAAAGAAGGAGGAAGGAAGGGCAGAAGGATGGAAGGGAGGAAGGGAGGGAGAAAGGAAAGGAGAAGGAAGAAAGGAAAGAAAGAGGAAGAAGGAGAAAGCAGGGAGAGAGGGAGGGAGGAAGGAAGGAAGGAGAATATAAAATATTGTCCTAGAAGTTATGAGAACTAGGCTCACTTTCTGACAGAACTTCATGCCTAACCTTGAACAAACCAGATGGCCTCTTTATGCCTCAGTTTCCTCATCTTTTTAGAGGGAATGATCACCCTTTCCTGTTTACCTCCCAAGGTGGCTGTGAGACTCATTGGTGCAGAGGCAGCTTCAGAGGCCTGCCACGCCATGGGAAGGCAGGCAGGACTACCGTCACACGTGCATTAAAGACTTAACTGAGCCAAAGGTTTAATTGCAACTGTTTTTACAAAAGGGTGGCTGATGGGGTCCCATGTCCACACAAACAACACTGGTTTGTTTCTCTAAATGAAACCCGAAATCTAAATGAGGACTTCTTGTAAAACCAAGCAGCAACTTAACTGGATTTAGGGATTATGAATATTGTTTTTCCAGGTCTCCTGCCAAATTACACAAAAGACTGAAAAATTTAATATGTGGTCGCCTTAATGAGTGAGAAGACATTGAAATAAATTTGAGGCTAATCAGTGTGAGTTTCATTTTCTAGCTGGTAACCCTTGAGGAAGACGGCCAGGTTTCCTGGGCTTCTGCTCCTGTCTGTCAAAGGGAAAGTAAATTCAATGATTGCTGAGACATGGCCCAAGGTCCCCTCTTGAAATAACAAGTCACTCGGTGGTCTTCTGCTCCATGGGGTTTACATGCCCCTGTGAGCTTCAACATTTACTGTTGAAGTCATTTCTAAATCGCGTCATGACACATAAACGTGGAAATTAGATTAACTCTGAGCACCCTCGATTTCTCTGAGCATTGCTGGTATAAATGACTGGTTTCAGTAACTCTGTGTCTGCCCTCCCTCAAGCTTTACCTGCCTTCTTGATCAAGAAAGCCACCCCTTAAATTGATCTATTAAGTGGAAGAATGGATTTTTTTCTGTCTCATCACAGGATCAGCTCAAATCAAATATCCAAAACCATTACCCCAGGGCTCCTCTTCCAGATGGAATTCAGAAGTATTCATTTCTGGAAGCAGCATAACCTGAATCAAACTGCTGAGCTGCATTGGCATCCGGTTCCCAGGGATGTGTAAATAATCTCATTTTCTTTCTCTGGAGGAGTTCTGCAAAGCCCTGTCCACCCAGCGTCAGCACTATTTGGTGATCAGCTATAGGTGCAGGGCCTGAGCAGGGCGCTATACAACATCTGTCTCAGACCTCAATCCCTATAGAGCCAGTGGCATCTTAGAGAACAGCACACAGCCCTGATGGTATTGCAGAAAAAGTTCACATCCTTTTTCTCTTCTGAAAGTAAACAAGGAGGCCAGGCATGGCGGCTTATGCCTCTATTCCCTACTTTGGGAGGCCAAGGAGATAGAATCCATTGGGCCCAGGGGTTCAAGATCAGCCTGGGAAACATAGTAAGATCCTGTCTCTGCAAAAAATAAAAAATAACAAATCCTGGCTACTGGAGAGGCTGAGGCGAGAGGATCCCTTGAACCCATGAGTTCGAGGCTGCAGTGAGCTATGATTGTGCCACTGCACTTCAAAGAGAAGAAGAAGGAGGAGGAGGAAGAGAAGAAGAAAAGAAACAAACCAAGAATCATTTTCTGGGGCATACCCTTCTGCAGAAAACACACAACCTTCATAGTGATTTTTTTTTTTTTGAGAGGGAGTTTCACTCTTGTCACCCAGGCTGGAGTGCAATGGCACCATCTTGGCTCACTGCAACCACTGCCTCACGGGTTCAAGAGATTCTCCTGCCTCAGTCTCCTGGGTAGCTGAAATTAGAGGTGCCCGCCACCACGAATGGCTAATTGTTTGTGTTGTTAGTAGAGACGGGGTTTCACTATGTTGGCCAGGCTAGCCTCAAACACCTGACCTGGTAATCCACCCTTCTCAGCCTCCCAAAGTGCTAGGATTACAGGCATGAGCCACCATGCCTAGCCCTTCATGGTGATCTTCACAATACGTTAGCGACTGTCGGGTTTTTCCTTAGCAGTAAGAGAGCCCGGAAAATAGCTGTCTTGCAAATTAAGAGTTCTTTGCAAAAACACAAAACCAAATGATTTCCCCAAATTACTGATGTGCTTATTAGAGAATGAGAAAAATTAAGCTATTACTCTCAATACAGGTGCTACCCATTATAGTTTCTGTATGTGTTTTTCTAGCAAGACAAATGCCAGGAACTTACCGGTTTGTGTCTTGTCTCACATCACCCTGAGAAATGAGCCTACTATGTGGTCTAAGAGGCAGGTAAAGAAATGATAGGGTGAGCATTGCTACAATAGGAGAAATCAAAAATAGCCTTGGCTGGGTGTGGTGGCTCGCTCTTGTAATCCCAGCACTTTGGGAGGCAAGGCAGGCTGATCACAAAGTCAGAAGTTTAAGAGCAGCCTGGACAACATGGTGAAACCCCATCTCTACTAAAAATACAAAAATTAGCTGGGTGTGGTGGTGGGCACCTGTAATCCCAACTACTTGGGAAGCTGAGGCAGAAGAATTGTTTGAACTCTGGAGGCAGAGGTTTCAGTGAGCTGAGATTGTGCCATTGCACTCCAGCCTGGGTGACAGGGCAAGACTCCATCTCAAAAAAAAAAAAAAATAGCCTTGTTGCTGTCAAGTCAATTCATACATATTCCTGCCCTAAAGTTGGACTCTGAAACCTGAAACTCTGGTGCAGCACGTCAGGGTTGCTTTGGATTACCATAATTTAGCAAATCATCTAATTTGTATAGTGAGCTGACTCAATAGGCATGTTTCCTTGCTCTTTCATTGGAAGAAAAAAAATAGGTGGTGAATAATTATCAAATAGAAGAAGAACAAGTCACTCCCCATTCTTTAATTTGAACTGTTTGAATGACACAAAGAAAGGACAGTCCTTCCGGACTCTTTCTGAGAGCCTCTCTCCGATAGGTGGGGCAAAATGGAAGTGATCAGTAGGAAATGAGGTCAAGTCTTCATAGACTCTGGCCGTTCCTACCTTCTTCCAGCGTTTTCTGAAAGATAGCTTCTCCAAAGGCTTTGGGGAACAAAAGCAAGGTTTCCTATCAGATTTGCTCATCTTTTACATAGAAAGTCTTCTGTTCTTTATGTTTTCTTTCCTTCCTTCCTCCCTTCCTTCCTTCCTTCTTTCCTTCCTTCCTTCCCTTCTTCATTCCTTCTTTCCTTCTTTCTTTCTTTTTTTGATGGATTCTCACTCTGTTGCCCAGGCTGGAGTGCAGTGGCACCATCTCAGCTCACTGCAACCTCTGCCTCTTGGGTTCAAGTGATTCTCCTGCCTCAGTCACCCAATAAGCTGGGACTACAGGTTCGCACCATCACACCCTGCCAGTTGATGTATTTTTAATAGAGATGGGGTTTCATCACGTTGGCCAGGCTGGCCTTGAACTCCTGGCCTCAAGTGATCAACCTACCTCAGCCTCTCAAAGTGCTGGGTTTACAGACATGAGCCATTGTGTCCACCCATAGATGGTTTCTAAAACATAAATAAAAATAAATAAAAACCTGTCCTTACTTAAAAAAATCCTGAGATGAGTTTTACCTCTTGGTGGAAGCTGGGGAGTGAATGAGGTAATGATGGCAGACCGAGGGCAAAGGGCGAAGAGGGTTGTGCTTCAATACTTCCTCTAGCCCGGAAACGTCCCCCTTTCCCAGCTCACCTGAATCCAGTCATCTGTCTTTTCACCTGTCTGTGCTGTGGTTGGCTTTTATTTCTTTCTCTCTCGGACTTCCCATCTCTCTTGTTAAAATCAGTCGTGTTTCCCCACTCAGTTTTCCTACCCTCTCTCCTCTCCTTCTCTCTCATGCTTTCCTTTTTGCCCTCTCTTTCTGTCTCTCTACCTGGATGTCTCTGTGCCTCTATCTCTCTGCCTGGCTTATTCTCTGTCTCTGCTTTGTCCTGTCTTTGTTTTCATGCTTATAATTTCTTTTTTTTTTTTGAAAGAAAGAAAAAGAGAGAAAAGAAGAAAGAAAGAAAGAGTGAAAGAAAGAAAAAAAAGAATGAAAGAGAGAAAGAAAGAGGAAGAGAAAGAGGGAGAGAGAACGAGATTCTTGTTCTATTGCCCAGGCTAGAATGCAGTCTAAAAATGGG
>CAUYLG010054821.1:0-17588 GCA_963573385.1 Cacajao melanocephalus
AACGGAGCTCACAGCTCAGCACTTCAGCTCCTATGAAGGACAGACTGTCTCCTCAAGCAGCTCCCTGACCCCCATATATCCAAAGAGTCACCTCATAAAGGAGAGCTCAGACTGACATCTGGCGGGTATCCTTCTGGGACAAAGATAGCAAAAGAAAAAACTGGCAGCAACCCTTCCTTACTGTTCTGCAGCTGCTGCAGGTGATCCCCAGGCAAGCAGGGCCTGGAGCGGACCTCAGCAGTCCTACAGCAGAGGTGCCTGTTAGAAGAAAAACTAAGAAACAGAAAGAAATAACTACATCATCAACAAACTGGACATCCACTCAAAGACCCCATCTGAAAGTCAACAACTACAAAGACCGGTAGATAAACCTATAAAGATGGGAAGAAACCAATGCAAAAAGGATGAAAACACCCCAAACTAGAATGCCTCTCCCTCCTCCGAGGGATCACAACTTCTCGCCAGCAAGGGAACAAGGCTGGATGGAGAATGAGTGTGATAAATTGACAGAAACAGGCTTCAGAAGGTGAGTAATAAATTTCTCTGAGCTAAAAGAACATGTACCCAATGCAAAGAAACTAAGAACCTTGAAAAAAGATTTGACGAAATGCTAATGAGAATAAACAACTTACAGAGGAATAAGAGTGAATTGATGGAGCCAAAACACACAACTTGAGATCTTCACGAAGCATGCACAAGTTTCAACAGCCGAACTGACCAAGCAGAAGAAAGGATATCAGAGGTAGAAGATCAACTCAGTGAAATAAAACAAGAAGGCAAGATTAGAGAAAAAAGGATAAAAAGGAATGAACAAAGTCTCCAAGAAATATGGGACTATGTGAAAAGACCTAGTCTACATTTCATCGGTGTACCTGAATGTGACGGAGAGAATGAATCCAGGCTGGAAAATACTCTTCAGGATATTATCCAGGAAAACTTCCCCAACCTAGCAAGGCAGGCCAGTATTCAAAGTCCAGGAAATAGAGACCACCACAAAGATATTCCTCAAGAAGAGCAACCCCAAGGCACATAATCGTCAGATTCACCAGGGTTGAAATGAACGAGAAAATGCTAAGGGCAGCCAGAGAGAAAGGTCGAGTTACTCACAAAGGGAAGCCCATCAGATTCACAGCGGCTCTCTCAGCAGAAACCCTACAAGCCAGAAGAGAGTGGGGGCCAATAGTCAACATCCTTAAAGAAAGAACTTTCAACCCAGAATTTCATATCCAGCCAAACTAAACTTCATAAGCGAAGGAGAAGTAAAATCCTTTACGAACAAGCAATTACTCAGAGATGTCATCACCACCAGGCCTTCTTTACAAGAGCTCCTGAAACAGGCACTAAACACAAAGAATAACCAGTACCAGCCACTTCAAAAACATACCAAATGGTAAACAGCATCGACATAATGAATAAACTACAACAACTAACAGGCAAAACAACCAGCTAGCATCAAAATGGCAGGATCAAATTCACACATAGCGTAGCAATATTAACCCTAAATGTAAATGGGCTAAATGCCCCAATCAAAAGACACAGACTGGCAAACTGGATAAAAAGCCAAAACCCATCAGGGTGTGCTGTATCCAGGAAACCCATCTCACATACAAGGATACACAAAGGCTCAAAATAAAGGGATGGAGGAAGATTTACCAAGCAAATGGAGAGCAAAAAAAAAGCAGAGGTTGCAATCCTAGTCTCTAATAAAATAGACTTTAAACCAACAAAGATCAAAAGAGACGAAGGACATTACATAATGGTAGAAGGATCAGTGCAACAAGAAGAGCTAACAATCTTACATAAAGCAAGTTCTTAATGACTTACAAAGAGACTTAGACTCCCACACAATAATACTGGGAGACTTTAACACCCCACTGTCAATATTAGATCAACAGGACAGAAAATTAACAAGGATATCCAGGACTTGAACTCAGACCTGGAACGAGCAAACCTAGTTAAGACATTTACAGGACTCTCCACTCCAAATCCACAGAATATACATTCTTCTCAACACCACATCACACCTACTCTAAAACTGACTACATAATTGGAAGTAAATCATTTCTCAGCAAATGCAAAAGAACAGAAATCGTAACAGTCTCTCAGACCACAGTGCAATCAAGTTAGAACTCAGAATTCAGTAACTCAGAACCGCACAGCTTCATGGAAAGTGAACAACTGGCTCTTGAATGTTGACTGGATAAACAACAAAATGAAGGCAAAAATAAAGATGTTCTTCAACACCAACAAGAACAAACACACAACATACCAGAATCTCTGGGACATATTTAAAGCAGTGTTTAGAGTAAAATATATAGCAATAAATGCCCACATGAGAAGCAAGGAAGATCTAAAATTGACACCCTATCATCAAAACTGAAAGAGCTAGAGGAGCAACACCAAAAAATCTCAAAACCTAGCAAAAGACAAGAAATAAGATCAGAGCAGAAGTGAAAGAGAGAGACACAAAAAACCCTTCAAAAAATCAGCAAATCCAGGAGCTGGTTTTTCAAAAAGATCAACAAAATAGACCACTAGCCAGATTAATAAAAAGAAAAGAGAGAATAATCAAATAGATGCAATAAAAAATGATAAAGGGGATATCACCACAGATTCCACAGAAATTCAAACCATCATCAGAGATTATTACAAACAACTCTATGCACATAATAGTAACCTGAAAGAAATGGATAAATTCTTGGACACTTGCAAACTCCCAAGCCTAAACCAGGAAGAAGTCGAAACCCTGAACAGACCAATAACAAAGACTGAAGTTGAGGCAGCAATAGCCTACCACCCAAAAAAAGCCCAGGTCCAGACGGGTTCACAGCCGAATTTTACCAGACATACAATGAGGAGCTGGTAGCATTCCTTCTGAAACTATTCCAAAAAGAGGGAATCTTTCCCATATCATTTTATGAGACCAACATCATCCTGATACAACACCCAGCAGAGACTCAACAAGAAAACGTCAGGCCAATATCCATGATGAACATAGATGCAAAAATCTTCAATAAATTATTGGCAAACCGATTCCAACAGCACATCAAAAAGCTTATCCACCATGATCAACTAGGCTTCATCCCGGGGATGCAAGGCTAGTTCAACACACGGAAGTCTATAAACCTAATTCACCACATAAACAGAACCAAAGACAAAAACCACATTATCATCTCAATTGATGCAGAGAAGGCCTTTGACAAAATTCAACAGCCCTTTATGCTAAAATCCCTCAATAAACTAGGTATTGATGGAATGTATCTCAAAATAATAAACGCTATTTATGACAAACAAACAGCCAGTATCACACTGAATGGGCAAAAACTGGAAGCATTCTCTTTGAAATCTGGCACTAGACAAGGATGCTCTCTCTCACCACTCCTATTCAATATAGTATTGGAAGTTCTAGCCAGAGCAATCAGGCAAGGAGGAACTCAAATTGTCTCTATTTGCAGATGACATGATTGTATATTTAGAAGACCCCATTGTCTCAGCCCAAAATCTCCTGAAACTGATAAGCAGCAACTTCAGCAAAGTCTCAGGATACAAAATCAATATGCAAAAATCACAAGCATTCCTATACACCAGTAACAGACTTCAAGAGAGCCAAATCAAGAAGACTGCCATTCACAATTGCTACAAAGAGAATAAATTACCTAGGAATACAACTAACAAAGAACATAAAGGACCTCTTCAAGAACTACAAAGCACTGCTCAATAAAGTAAGAGATGACACAAACAGATGGAGAAACATTCCATGCTCATGGTTAGGAAGGATCAATATCGTGAAAATGGCCATACTGCCAAAAGTAATTTACAGATTCAATGCTATCCCCCCCCATCAAGCTACCAATGACCTTCTGCACAGAACTGGAAAAAACCACCTTAAACTTCATATGGAACCAAAAGAGAGTCCGCATAGCCAAGTCAATTCTAAGCAAAAAGAACAAGGCTGGAGTCATCACACTACCGGACTTCAAACTATACTACAAGGCTACAGTAATCAAAACAGCATGGTACTGGTACCAAAACAGAGATATAGACCAATGGAACAGAACAGAGGCCTCAGAGGTAATGCCACACATCTACAACCATCTGATCTTTGACAAACCTGACAAAAACAAGCAATGGGGAAAGGATTCCCTGTTTAATAAATGGTGTTTGAAAAACTGGCTAGCCATGTGCAGAAAGCAGAAACTGGACCCCTTCCTGACACCTTACACTAAAATTAACTCCAAATGGATTAAAGACAAACATAAGACCTAACACCATAAAAACCCTAGAAGAAAAATCCAGACAAAACCATTCAGGACACAGGCATAGGCAAGGACTTCATGACCAAAACACCAAAAGCATTGGCAACAAAAGCCAAAATAGACAAATGAGACCTAATCAAACTCCATAGCTTCTGCACAGCAAAAGAAACAGTCATCAGAATGAACTGACAACCAGCAGAATGGGAAAAAATTTTTGCAATCTACCCATCTGACAAAGGGCTAATATCCAGAATTTACAAAGAACTAAAACAGATTTACAAGAGAAAAACCCATTCAAAAGTGGGTGAAGAATATGAACACTTTACAAAAAGACATATGAGGCCAACAAACATGAAAAAATGCTCATCATCACTGGTCATTACAGAAATGCAAATCAAAACCACAATAAGATACCATCTCACGCCAGGTAGAATGGCAATCACTAAAAAGCCAAGAAAAAGATGCTGGTGAGGATGTGAAGAAATAAGAACGCTTTTATACTGTTGATGGGAGTGTGAATTAGTTGAACCATTGTGGAAGAATATGACAATTCCTCAGGGATCTAGAACCAGAAATTGCATTTGAGCCAGCAATTCCATTACTGGGTATATACCCAAAAGATAAAAAATAATCCTATAAAGACAAATGTACACATATAGTTTATTGCAGCACAATTTATTCCAGCGCTATTTATAACAGCAAAGACTTGGAACCAACTCAAATGCCCATCAATGATAGACTAGATGAAAATGTGGCACATATACACCATGGAATACTATGCAGCCAAAGTAACAGAGTTCATGTCCTATGCAGCGACATGGATGAAGCTGGAAACCACCATCCTCAGCACATACACACAGAAACAGAAAACCACCCCATGTTCTTTCTCGTAAGTGGCAGGTGAATAATGAGAAGACATGGACACAGGGAGGGGAACATCACGCACTGGGGGCTATCAGACTGTGTCGGGTAAGAGGAGGGAAAGCATTACAACAAATACCTAAAGCATGTGGGGCTTAAAACCTAGATGATGGGTTCACAGGTGCAGCAAACCTCCATTGCACATGTATGCTCTTACGTGCCAAACCTGCACATTTTGCACATGTATCCCAGAACTTAAAATTAAAAAAAAAAAAAAAAAAACAATAATCGAATAGGTAGGCCCTATTGGCTTCAGTGTAATTCCCCTGCATAAGAATCATGATCCATCAAGCACAGTACCACCAGTGAGTGAAGTTTTAACCAATAATCATGCAAAAACATTACTAACAAAGTTGCTATCTATGAATGTCTCCACATTCCTATATTGAACTTTTAGGGCAAGATTAGTCATTTCAATGTGATTGCTGGCCTCCGCTCCCTCCAGAGTATGAACACATACACCCCTCACCTTCACACAGATAATCATACAATTGTTAACTGCAAAGTAAACCAAGAGTATGGATCATCAAGGAAGAAATTATCTTCACAAATTTTTGGGAAGATGTCAGGATGAAATAAGCTTCTGTCCAGATTAGTCATGGAGACAGGAGTCCATTGTTCTGAGTAACCTCCACTGTCCTGAGTAACCTCTCAAAGGCTCCAGGCCCAGAACCAAAGGTAAAGCAAGTGAGGAAAAGAGGATGCTTTTTAATAGCTGAGCCTTGCAAGGCACAAATCATTTATCTTAACAGTTCCTCACTGATAAATATTGATGTTGTTACCAGTGTTTAGCTGCAACCAGTGATGCTGTGAAGACCACCCATGTATAGAAAACCCTTGCATTACTTTAAAGTGAATTTACTTGCAAACATTTTCATAAGGCACTTTTCCCCCATCATCTTCTGAATCTGAGTTTAATGAAATTTCAATACATGAAAAACCAATGCAATTCAAGAACACACTTATGTTTTAATATGATAGTTAAGGGGTTTTTAGAAATTTTACATGTAGTAAATATTTATAGAAGATAAAGTGGAAAGGTGCCTACATTTATTACATCTAACATTACTATCCCTTTTAATTTTACTCAACTTGCTCACATACAAAATTCTTTACAAAGTTCTTTACAAAGTTAACTTTACTGAACTTCCTGTAACTCGTGTAAACTTTATTTTCTTTCAACTAAAAATCATTCTTTACTAAACTTCCTGTAACTCGTGTAAACTTTATTTTCTTTCAACTAAAAATCATTCTTAACTTTCTAAATTAGATAAAAACTATTTTTTGAAAAAATCATATTCCTATGCCTTTTAAAAATCATAAACACTTTTTCTTTTCAGTGTAAGCAGTTTTAATTATGTACCAGGTGCACAGTCTAGGATACAAGACAGAACTGTAGATACTCAAGTCTGAATCTTTCCAGCATAGCTAGGACCCCAAGCCTTACCTAAAAATCTAATGGCTCCGAATCAGGTAAATGGAACAATTTTCTAAAGTCAAAGAATCATTAAAACACTTCTAAAATATAACCTCTGACTTAAATTACATCAAGTGGATACAGTTTAATATTCTTACTTTGCCAGTGATTTTAACATCTTTATTTCCCAAAGATAACTGAAGTCACATGAAATAAAAGGCATCAGAGCTTCTATTTTTCTGACAGTACATCTCAGGGCTTTCATTTTCTTTCTTTTTTTTTTTTGAGAGACAGTGTCTCACTGTTGGTCCAGGCAGGAGTGCAGTGGTGCCATCACGGCTCACTGCAACTTCTGCCTCCCGACTAGCTGGGACTACAGGTGCTTGCCACCACACCCAGCTAATTTTTGTATTTTTAGTAGAGATGGGGTTTCAACATGTTGGCCAGGACGGTCTCGATCTCTTGACCTTGTGATCTGCCCACCTCTGCCTCCCAAAGTGCTGGGATTACAAGCTAAGCCACCGCACCCCTGCCCTCATTTTCTTTTAAGCCAAATAATTAACAGCTCCTTCATATATACATCACATACATGCTACTAAACAGAAGAGCTAGACAGTTTTAAGTTTTTGTTTCCCATTTTATGAACCCTAACACAACTTCCACAGACCGTCTATGACATGATCAAACTTTCTGACTTGTCCTGTTATTTTCCACTTTCGTAATTAGTCGTTCTACTTTAGGACAAGAATTTGCCATACAAGATCCTCTAATACTTCTTTCTTTCATATCCTTTCTCACCATAAATACCTCTTGATATCCGCAACTTTCTTTAGATCTCTCTCCCCTACTAATTTCTGATGCCCACCCAAACCAAAAAGGTCACAGAATGCAAAACAAAACAGAGCAGAGCCTGAAATTTTGAGAGAGACCTGTAAGGTTAAAGTTCTTAGGGTTCCATGAGGAAAGCAGGTTTCTTCCTAAAATGGGTTTGAGACACCTGCTGTTTTTCCTTAAGGAGGCCCAGGCTGTCAGAAATTACCTTAGATCCTCTCAGGTGACCATCGAGAGTGTCAGTAAGACACACTAGGGAAATAATTCAGACAACTGAGCAGAAAGACACCACTGTTCCCACTGTATAGATAAACTGAGGTGCCATGCAGTTTACAAATTCATGTTCACATTGAGTTAGGCTCCACAGCTCACTCTTAACCATCCTGTAATTTTGCCCACTCTATGCCCAGTCACTGATGCACCTGTAAAGTAGCTCATGGCCCCTTTAGAGCTTAGAACCTGGGTTTCATTCCTGTTCTATAGCTACATAATTTAACATTTTTCCTGTGAGATTGTTGGATCCTAACCCTATATATTTCACATGTTATTATTACTTAATCTCAAAGGGGGCTGTGATGTCTTTTAAGTCTTTAAAAATATTATACCTATAAACAAAGAACTATATGAGGTTAAACAGTATTCAAATTTCTAAATGCTTTAAAACACTGAGGCAATGTATTGAGAAACACACCTAAGAAACTGCAACCAATCTACTCTGGATGAAAATTTAGATACTCTTAAAAATAAGCTATCCAGTGGTTATCTACAACACATACTGTTTCATGTATTGACAGTTTACATGCTCATGATCTGAAAAATGATGCAACATAAATTATCTTTAAAGCAGTCAATAAAATGCAAAAACTTCTAATCAGTTAAAAAAAAAGTTAATACCAAAGGTAGTCATACTAGGAATAAAAGGCTCAACACTGCAGATTCTTAAAGGCAAAAGTTAATAAAGCCTTGTTTGGGGTTGCAAATATTTGCCTTAAAACATTATACACAATTCTTCCCCTTCCTTCTCTCTCCTATTGCAAAGATGTGGCAAGGAACCAGGTTTGCTCACGCACATGACAATAGTCTCAAAAATGGTGGCAGAGAAATAAAATGTAGGAAATATGGTTCACTTAACATCTCATAAATTGGAACTTACTACCAATGTCTTTTACATATCTGAAGAAAAACGTGAGATGAAACGGCTGTTCGCTACGATTTCACGTGATGCTTCCTTTTTTAATTCCTTGAAAAATTACAAGGCATTAGTCCATTTATGCCAGAGATCGCAATTTTTTTAATTTTTAAAAAAAATCTACTTTACGTGCATACTGTATCTGGCATTTCTCCCCGTTGTCCCTCCCCACCCCCCAAAAATCACACCTTGTCAATGCACTTGAGCAGGACGATGTAAGTACCTCCCACATGCTTAATGTTCCAATTGTGGAACACTAGTTAACAGGATCATGAAAGCACAGCTAGTCAAGTAACTAATTATACAACTAATTTTTCCCCCTCATCTCTAAAACATAGTAATGAACCAGTTATTTTAAGAATACAACATGGTGATACTTTATTTTTAATTGTTTTGCTTTGTTGTATGTTAAGGCCATTGTTTGGCATAAAAAAAAAGAGAAGAAACAATAATAGAAGCATGAACTAGAAGCAGTGGCCAAAGAAAATGAGGAACAAGATGGTAAGAAAAAATACAGACTGGACGAAAGGAAAAAGAATAAGTGGCGGAATTAGAAGGCCTGTTATGATACCTTTTATCCCTTCTGCGACTCATAAAATTTTAAAACATCTGAGACTACCACCATAACAACAAAAAGCAAGTAAAAAGACAAACAGTAACTCCCTGTGTTTTGTTAAGAATGAGACAATGCTGCCACTCACGCCTGGCTCAGGCACCAGAAGGGCACCCTCCAGGGACTACAGAAGAAAGAGGACTCCTCCTCCTTGCCCTGGCTGTTCCTCCACTGCTGCCAACAGAGGCCTATAATACAGCACCCACAGCTTCCTTCCCACCCCTGGCTGTGCTGGGCCCTGCAGCACTCCTTACTCCCCCTTCTGGGCCCTCAGACTTGCTGCTGCCACCACCACTAGCTGTCGCCCTCAATGTACCTAGCCTACAAGGTTCCTACCACCTGGTCCTCGCAGGCGCACTCTCCTACCACTCCCGTGGAGTTGCAGTTTCCATCGCCGCCACCGACCACATGAAGTGAGGCGCAAAGCTGCCATCTTCAGGCTGACTCCTCCTCCTCTCCTCCTCCAACCTGGCTTGGAGCAGCTGGGCCAGCGAAGCCAGAAAAGCCTAGAATAAGATGCACGGAGTGGTGGCATTACAGCTTCACCATGTCATGCCGGCCACTGGATGGCAGCAAACAAGTTTCAGCAAAGGCACTCACACTCACCTTCCGAAGTCCAGCCTCTCCTCCTTGCACAAGTAGGCTTGGCACGAATTTGAGGGTCTTCGCTGAAACAGGACCCTGGCCAGGTCCAGCTGGCCAGGAATTCCTGGGCCGACTGGGGCTGCGCTCCTCAGGGAACAGGAGTAGCACAAACTCAGAGCCAGTCAGCCCTCCCAACCCGAGTGCCGGTTCCCCTTTCTAATGCCTCCACCTACAGTGCCCTGTTCTCCCCGCCCTCAACCCCTGTGGTGCTCACTACAGGAGGTTTCTGCAACACCGAGCATGAGGACGCAGGCCAGGGAACCACAGCGGGTGTGAGGGCCCTGTGCCGTGCTCAAGATTGGACAAGCAGGAGGAGATCGCCCTCGACTCTGGAGTCCGGGAAGAAAAGAAGAGGCCCCTTTGGAGGCCACTGCTGTCGCTGTCGCTGCACTGCCACCTCCACAGCCCACCAACGCAGCTGGAAGTGTAGCCTCTAATAGTACCCCTAACCTGCCCCCTGCCGCAGGCAGGGTAGGCCCCAGATAGCACCCCCAACATACCCTGTGCCAGCTGCAGTCAGTATAACTCCAATACCGCCCCTAAAACACCCCCCACTGTAAGCAGTGTAGTACCTGATGGCACCCACAACACGACCGTACCACAAGTGTTGCAGCACTCAATAGCACCCCAAACCCACCCCCACCACTCCACCATGTGCAATGCAGCCCCTGAAAGCGCACCCCCAGCCATGGTCAGTGCAGCACCCAACAATATCCCTAAACCACCCCCGACTACCAGCACTGTCGACCCGGATAACTCCACCCAATCTGCCCTCGGCTGAGGGCAGTGCAGCAGAAGATAGCGCCTCTAACGCCACTGGCAGTACACGTTACTGCACACAACCGTCCCCCCGCCTCCACACGAGCAGCGTAGCCCCAGATAGCCAGCAACCCCACCCCACCGCCAGCAATGCAACACAGGATAATCCCCCAACCAGCCCTCCGCCACTAGCAGTGAAGCCCCAGTAGGACCCTCAACCCCCTCCAGGCCCCCTGCCCGCCCCCCCGCACCCCGCCACCAGGAATGCAGTGCATCCCCAGATAACTCACCTACCCCCGCCACGTTTCTACCACTTTGGCCGAGCTGCAGTCTCCAACGTCATCACCAACTGCAGCAAAGCCAGCCACGGTGGCGCAGACTCCAGCCTCCAGCTGCTGGCTCTCCCTTTTCCTTGTCCACCAGCCCAGCAGGAAAAGCTCCGGCCTTCCTACCGCTCCAACGGCGCTTCGTAGCCACCACCAACCACAGCGAGGCAGTGCCGCAGCCTGCAGCCAGCAGCCCGCAACCTCTAGCGGGAAGCAACCGGCTCCCCCTTCTCTTAATTCTAACCCGAACACAAAGCAGCTCCCCAACCCCACGCAGACGAACCTAAAATGGCCTCATGCGGCCTCAGCATGCTTTATAGATACTGAGGTTGCACCTAGGGTTTCTGTATTACATGTTTTGATTGGATGAGAGAAAAACCTCTAGGCCTACTCTGATTGGACTTTATTTTCATGCTGTGATTGGTTGTCTTAAGACTTGCTCTCATCCAATCAGAACATGATAATAAAGTCCAATCCGAGTAAGCCTAGTGGATTTTTCTCATCCAATTAGAATATGCAGTCCAGGAACCCGTGTGCAACCTCAGTATATAAATAATGCTGACGGGCAGTCGCACCAGTTCTGGTTCTAGTATCTGCCGGTAGGGCTGCTAGGTACACAGCTTACAGGACCAGGAGAAAGGGTAGCCACCTGCTGTATGCTGGAGGCTGGAGGTTTCTGCATCGTGGCTAACTTCACTGCAGTTGGTGCTGGCGGCAGAGACTGCAGTGCGGCTGCAGTGGTAGGAGGGGGAAAATAGTTTTGGGGTAGATGGATGGGGGTAAAGAGGGTGGTTAGTGCCAAAGAGAAAAGAGGATGGCGAGGAGGAGAAGGCGTTGCAAAAAGACGGTGGGGAGAAAAAGTTTAGGGGTAGATGGTGGAAGAAAAATCGTGGCGAGAGGGAGGGGGCCAAAGCGGTTGGGAAAAGAAGGTGGGAAAATAATGATAGGGGACGAAGCTTTTGGGCAGATTTTAAAAATCAGATTGTATTTTTGCTTTTGAGTAGTTGGAGTTCTTTATATATTTTGTGTATTAACGCTTTGTCTGATGCGTAGTCTGCAAATACTTTCCTCCATTCTCTGGGTTGTTTCTTCATTCTACTGATTGCTTCTTATGCTTTGCAGAAGCTTTTAGGTTTAATGTAATTCATTTTTGCTTTTGTTGCTTGTGCTTTTGATATCTTTTTGAAAATTCCTTGTCCCAACCAATTTCATGAAGCATTTATCCTGTGTCTTCTTCTCTAGTAGTTTGATAGTTTCAGGTCCTGAATTTACATCTTTACTTTGAGTAGATTTTTGTATATGGTAAGATAATGGTCTAGATGTATTCTTGGGTATGTGGATGCTGAGTTTTCCTAGCACAGTTCAGTTTATTGAAGACATTGTCCTTCCCTAATGTGTATTCTTGGTGCCTTTGTTAAAAATGAATAGACTGTAAATGCATGAATTTATGATTTCTGTATTCTGTTTAATTTGTTTATGGCTGTCTGTAATTTGTTCATCTCTCTGTCTTTCCCACGCCCTCTTTTTTTTTGAAAGTACCATGCTGTTTTGATTACTACAGATTTGTAGTGTATTATGATGCCTCCAGCTTTTCTTTTTATTCCAGATTCTCTTGTCTATCTGAGGTACCTTGCCTTTCCATGTGAATTTTGTGATGGTTTTTTTCTATGAAGAATGTCTTTTGTAATTTAATACAAATTGCATCGATTCTGTAGATCACATTGGGTGATAGATATTTTAACAATGTTCTTCTCGTGCATGGACATGGCATATCTTTCCATTTACTTATGTCTGCTTTAATACCTTTCATTTATATTTTATAGTTTTCACTGTGGAATCTTCTGCATTTTTGGTTAAGTTTATCCCTATGTATCATTATTTTTTGTAATGAAATAGCTTTCCTGATTTCTTTCGTGGGTATTTCACTACTGGTGCTTGGGCGTGCCACTCATTTTTATATATTGGTATTGTATCTTTCAACTTTACTATATTTATTATTAGTAGTAGGTTTTTTCTGTAATCTTTAGGGTTCTCTATATGATCATGTCACCTCCTGTTAACCTGGGGCCTGGACACCCACCTGGAATCTGGAGTTCCACTGGGGCTTATTTGTCCACCTGGGACCTGACATACACCAAGATACCTGATGTCCATCTGGTACCTGGTTTCCTCCTGGGGCCTGGTATGTACCTGGGGCCTTGTGTCCACTGGGGGCCTGGTATTTACCTGAGGGCTGTGCATTCACCTGTGGTCTGATATTTAGCTGGGCCCCGGTATCCACCTGGGGCCTATGTGCCAAACTGTGACCTGATGTCCACCTGGGATCTGATGTCTATTCAGGGACTGGAGTCCCCCTGCGACCTTGTATCAACTTGGTATGTGATGTTTAATGTTTATTTGTGGCCTGATGTTTTACTGGGGCCTCAGTGTCCACTAGGACCTTATGTCCACCAGGAGGGGGTGTGTCCCTATGCACTCTCCCTCTCCTGTGGAGAATGGGTGCAGAGCTGCCCTGGCCCCACCTCTCGTCATTCAGGAACTCACCCTTCTGCACACACAGTGAGGAAGGCAGTGCCTGGGTAAGTTGCCCCTGGTTTTCTGCCCATGGTGTGAAGATCTCAGGCAGGTGCTAGACTTGGGGCCCTGTAGCCATGCCCTGGGAAAGACTGGTTTCTGAGAGGGACAGTGCTGCACTGCCCGTCGCCAGGAACCCATGTGAGCACACAGGATGGCTCCTCGAGGGTGCCAGGATCCCGGGCCCGTCCACTCGGGTCATTAGTGGCCACACACTGGAGCTGAGGGAGGGGGGCCAGGCTGAGGACACGGGCCATCCAAGAAAGCTACAGAGCCAGCCAGTGGCACCCAGGGACTGCAGCAAGCTTCTCCAAGGTAAGCTCCGGACCTGCATTGGTTTCAGTATCTTTTCCCAGTGATGAATTACTGCAAGGTGAGTAGGACACATTCCAGTTGGCCTTAGCAGTTTGTAGGCTTTTAAGCTGTCTTGGAGAAAACCACAGTTGAAAATCTAGGCAGGGCTTGATTCAAGCTGTCATTTCATTTCGCAGTGTGGTTTCTAATGTTTCCTGGGAAACCAGGCCTGGGTTAGTGATTTCTCCAGGTCACCGTTTCTTACGTGGATGTCTTGGTATGCACAGTTGCCTTTTACTCTTTTCCAACATAAGAACCTCAGGTCCCACATTTCCATTCTTCCCTTCTAATCCGTGCGTCCTCCACGCAGAGCCTGTGGTGGGTCTTTCTCTGGAACTAGTGGAGCAGCCTTGCACTTTTGTCGGCTGTGGGAGTTTCATGGTGGTTTCCTTCTGTGTGTATTTGGCCTTCTATTATGAGTTCCTTGACTTGAGAATGATTGAGAAGTGTACTTTTCAGTTTCCCAAATATCTGTTTTCTGGGGAGATGAGTTTATTGCATTTGGCCAGAGAATATGTGACCTTTTCATTGTTGAGGACTGGTGTATACACCTGGGGCCTTAGTATCCACTTGCAGAACCTGATGCCATGTGGAACCCAATGTACCTCTGGACCCGGTTGCCCACATGGGTCCTGGTGTGCACCTGGAGCCTGATGTTTCTCAGGGGCCTGGGTATCCACTTTGGGCCTGATGTTCATCTAGGACCCATTGTTCATCTAGGGCCTGAGTCACCTGGGAACTGGGTATGTACCTGGGGCCTCATGTCCACCTGTGGTGTAGGTATCTGTAGAGGGGAGATACCATAAGCGCCGACACAAGAGCAAAAGGCCTTAGCCTATTTCCATGTAAATAATGAAGAAGAAAGGAATTAGAAATATAATCATAGTAGTTATTAGTTATATGTGATCTTAATTATTCATACGTGATCTTAATTCTCTTACTAATGCCTATCAGGTTGGAAGTGTGAACCTGGGGTGACATTGTGAAATGAATGACACTAAGGCAAGATGCTCTAAGCCCTCTGTCACACTGCATAAGGGCTGCTGGAGGGCACCTCGGCTGTGTGGCAGCGCCAGCGCTGTGACACCACCCGCTGTTTAGCCAGCTAGGGAAGGAGACGTCCAAAATGGCCGAGACATCTCCTTGCTGGGGAAGGTAGGAGAAAACTCCGCTTCTCCAAGCTCTTGTGGTGAGGCCTGACAGCTGTCAGGTGGACCCGCAGACATTCGGGGGCTTAACTGCCTCTGTGTGATGCTATGCTTCAGTGGTTATGTTCCGTGTCTACTCTCATGCTCTGCTTCTGCACCTGGTTCCCTTTGTCTTAGGAAAGATAATAGTAGTAGTAATATAAATCTTAACGCTTTAGTTCTTTCTTGATAAGTATGGAAAAGGTGCTCATGCATTATGCTCCTTACCTCACTTCAGGTGCCAGAAATTCCTGAGCCCCTACCTGAATGACAGGTGAGGTACTTGACCCTATCCCTGCCACGCCCTGTCTACGCTGCCCCCAGTCACCAACCACCAAGTCCACGCCCTACCTACCCTGCCCCAGATTTGTAGCTCAATAAAAGTGAGAGCGTCCCGGCTTTTGGGGCCACTGCTGGTCTCCGCGATCTGGGTAGCAGTGGCCCCCCAGGCCCAAGCTCTCTTTTCTCTATCTCTGTGTCTTGTGTCTTTTCTTTCTATAATTTCTCGTCTCCATAGCAGCCAGGAGAGGCTCACAGAACCCTGTAGGGCTGGACCCTATAGGCATCTATGTGGCCTCAGGGCTGCTCACCCTCAGGGCAATGCAGTAGCCGCTCTGCACCCCGGCTTTGGCGAGGCCGCGCTACAGGTGTTAGCCACGCAGGGTACATGGGCACCCTGGCCACCAGGTGTAAGCCACTCTCCATGGGGCCCAGCCTCTTGCAGGAACTGTGAGGGCCAGGCCAGGAATGAGCCAACTAGGCTGCCATATTGGCAGCGGCCTTGTGGGTTGAGGTTGGTCAGGGTCAGGGGTCCTCAGACCAGTGGTTGTGGGGCTGGAGCCTGCTGGGGTCTTTCTGCTGTGGGGGGTCAGGTCTGGTTGGAGAGCCCAGTGATGGGGTTGTGCCCAGAGCGGGGCTGAGCTGGGGTTTGCGAGCCATGGGGAGGGCCAGCCCACCTGGGGCAGCACTGGGGGCAGGCCCTAAGGGGCAGACAGAGCAGGGACATGGTCAAGGCTGTTCTCATTTCGCCCTTCTCCTCCTGTCCATGCCGTGCACGCCTTGAGGATTCAGAGGCTCGGAGCGCTGATCCCCAAGAGGAGGGATGTGGGTCAGGGCTGTGGGGCCGGGAGAAGGCTGTCGGGGCCCCAGGGCAGGGCCTGCCAATCCAGGGGTTTTTGAGGGACAGACTCGGGCCTGGGGCAGGCTCAGGGCAGGGCTCTCCTGGAAACACCAGGTGGGGCAGGCAGGCTGACATGACTGTGGCCCCCAGGTGCCGAGGACACCAGGCTCAGAGACAGTGAAAGACTCACCCACCGAGACTGCGCAGTCAAGGCTGTCAGGAGCTGGTCCCTGCCAGGCCTTGGGGGCACTGGGATCCTGGTTCTCCCTTCCTCTGCCCTCACCCTAGTCCAGGCACGACCGTGGCTGCAGCTGGCCATGGCCCATCCACCCCTGCCGCAAGTCTCTAGCCAGGTCTGTCCAGGTCCTTGGAGCTGCGGACCCAGCTTGGCTTGGCCAAGCCTCCCTCACGGACCGCTGGACCCACCAGATGGCGCTAGAGGCCCGCGGTGTCAACGGGGACCATGTGCTTGGAGCCGAGCCTCTGACCCCTCCCATGAGTCCAGGCCCTGCCTCAGTGTCCTCAGGTTCGAGGTCTGGCTGAGAAGAGACCTGGGGTGCGGCTGAGCAAGGTGTCTGGGCATTGGGCATCCCCACCAGGTGGGCAGGGACGCTGGTCCCCTTAGGGAGCCCTAGCTTTCTGCAGTGGGCTCTGAGCTCCCGGCCACCTTCCCTTTTGCTTCAGGCCCGCCAAGTGCTCTGGGTTTCACTGCCCAGGCAGGATCCAGGGAGCAGGGTCCCATTCACCCCTAGAGCTGGGAGAAGCAGAAAGGAGTTGGGGTGTCATCCAGGTGGGGCCTGGGGCAGATGGGGCTTCATGTGGGGACCTGGGGGTCCCGGGAGGACCCACGGGGGCAGGGTTTGGAGAGGGTGGGGCACTCAGCCCATGGAGAGAGTCGGGGGCCTTGGACAGACCCTCCCTTCACCACCTGCAAGTCCTGCCTCCAGCCAGGTCTCACGTCCCCCCAGGCTGATGCCCTCGTTTGTCTTTTCAGCCAATTATCTTGAGCCCCCATGACATGGATCTTGATAGGAGCTGCAGGAAAGCCCGGGGAGGCTGTGCTGGCCTTTGTCACGTCTCTAAGGCGCTGAGCCCCACCATTGCCAGGCCCAGGCCCATCTGCCTCCCCTACTGGCCAGAGTGAAGGGAAGGGGGGTCATAGTCCCATTCCAAGAGAGGTGAACACTGGCTACCCCTACCCCTGCCCTCCTGTTCACCCCAACCTGTCTGGGAATGTCCCTCAGAGTTGGCATCAGGCCGTAGCCCAGTCACCCAGGCTGCTTCCTGCCCCAGGAAAACTGCACTGACCCCACCTGTGTCCACCAGGGTCCTGGGGGCATTCTGGGGGTGCTGTGCTGCTTGGTGGCCATGCTGGCTGGAGACTGGATACCCGCGT